>JAOVVB010203735.1:0-10836 GCA_028570985.1 Heterobranchus longifilis
ACCAAAGTTAATGGCTAGACCTACAGTGGACACCCAACAGACCCCTTTTATAAAATTCCTTGGAGGTTTCCCTTAAATCCTTTATACAGTATGAGTGATTAAGTGACATGGATGGACATGGATACGCAACGATTTTTTAAACCCTGGAAATGACAAGCCTTCTTCTGCCAATGCAAAACCTTGAAAACAATGTGAAAATAAATAAATAAATATATATATATATATATTTTTTTATTAATCAACATGAAACTGTGTTATGAATATTCTTTTATATCATTATACATTATATGTACTGTAGGTTGCCTTGCACCAGCAGGGTCCGGGTTCGATTCCAGCCTCGGGGTCTGTGTGCATAGAGTTTGCATGTTCTCCTTGTTTGGTGATGTTCCCAAATTGCTCTGTAGTGTGTGAATGAGTGTGTGGTGTGTGCATGTGTGCCCTGCGATGGATTGGCTCTCTGTCCTGGTTTTACCCTGCCTCGTGTCCTAAGCCTCCTAGGATAGGCTGCAGGCTCTTACGACCCTGTATACAGGATAAAGCGGTACAAATGATTATTATAGGGCTGCCCAGGTCGTGATCTGCTTAATAGTTTTTTTTTTCCAATATTCAAATTTTTTCACATTGAAATGCATAAGAGTGTTCAGTTGTTTGAATAGTGGCTAATGTTAAAAATCTTTCTTTACTGTTTTTCCATCATGGCTACCACATATTATTCTTCTCTCCCACCTCCAACCACACCAAGCATGGTCCAAGTTGTTCAAATGAAAGAGATACATATTGCAATGTCACCCCATTTAATCACAATTTCACAGTTTGATCATTACAGTTCAACAAAATATTAGAATATAATCTCCATACAATTCCGTAGGGAATGTCAGAAGTTACATAAGGTAATTTGCTTACACAGAAAATACAGTAGATGCACTGACACATCAGTTTATAAATTACTAGTATGTTAAGTTCAAAACATAGCTATTTCAATACAATTACGATAGAATGGGAAATTCTCACTATTCAGATTTCTATGAAAGTACTTGGTTAAGGATGATTAATATTAACTTGTATTCATTTATATAAGGACTTTTTTTGGCTCTCATTTTCAGTCCAGTTCCTGTACCTGAGCAGTTTCAGAGAAATGCCTTTTGTTTTTTAAGCCACACAGTGTACTATAAATTATTCATAAAAACATCTAACTTAAGGCATGAACCAGTGAGAAACAGGCGCAGATGATGACAGATGATCAGGCCGGGGATTAGTAAACAACCACGCTGCAAAAAAAATAAAGCCGTCTCAAGAAAGGTTTAGTAACAAATAGAGCAGCTTTTTTAAGTTTATTCAACTTTAAGAGAAATGTGCTGGCCAAACTACATATTTCATGTTGCTGTAATTAAAATATTAACAAGTCGGCTCAAGTAGTATTGGTTGTGGGCTCAATTAATTATAATTAATTAATGAATTACAAATAATTACAAGTTGAAATTTAACTTAAAGCCCACGATCAATACTACTTGAGCTGACTCAATATCTGGTAATATTTGAATTATAAGTTTAGTCAACTTAAGATTTTGACTTTTCATCTACTCAAAAAGGTAAATTGTCTCCCATTGTAGCCCATTAATTAAATTAAATTAATTAAAGTTGGTTCAAGTGATTGTTTTTCAATACCCCAACAACTTTAACACATGAACAACTTTATTCTTCCAAAACTAGTCAAAGTTAAAAGTATGGTGAACTGCATAAAACGAGAGAAAACAGGTTCTGTTTTTTTAAGGCCAATAAAATAACACCAGATGCTGATCAGTATTTAACTGATTCTTTTATATCACAATATCATCATTTTCGAAAACTAACAAAGATAAACACTCCCCCCCCCCCAATGTGTCAGACACAAAATAGAGTCTATGGCAACACGAGTTTGTTTCTCAGCATGTGAATCTGAGGGGAGCGTGTCTCTCCAAGTCCAATAAAAATGGATTTGGATTACTTTATAGGTGTCCATGCAGTCCTTTTGGAATTCAATGTTTAGAGCACAGACCTGACCAAACCTCAGTCCTAAATCCACACTGCTAAATCCCCTCAAGGGCTACAGTCACCTCCAACACCACAACACACCTTCAACACCTTGTTCACGCTCGTCCAGCAGCTCCAAAACGCCAACTGGCTCAACTTGATTTTTTTTGTTTATTCAAGTTTTCAAGAACACAGTGTTACCTGCTGTCTCAACAAATGCCACTGTAAGATGCTGGGCCAACAATACAATATTAATTCATTCAACATTTATCTAGTTGTAGTTTTAACCGTGCAGTTTTTATTTTGTATCTTTAGGTGTTTTGCAGCCTGTCACAGTTGTTGTTGTTCATCATGTCTTATATATTGCAGTTTAGTTTAACAATTGAGTATTAAATTATATAAGATTTTATTTAAACATCGGGCACTGGTGGCTCAGTGGCCGAAGGCCTGGGATCGATTCCCAGACAGTGCCCAAACCCCAGACCCTTGATGCAGTGCCAGGGTAGCTCAGTGCTTAAGGCATTGGACTACTGATTAGAAGCCCCCAGGTTCCAACCCCCAGGCTTTGAGTTGGGGCCCTTTAGCAAGACCCTTAACTGCTCAGATGTGTAGTGAGATCAAGCTGTGAATAAGGGTGTAAAGGTAATATGCAAGAAGAAAGTCTGGAAATCACAAAATCTAAACATCTGTGGGACCGAATGTTATCAAATGCTAAGCTTTTCCAAACAACAAATACCATTCTAAAGCACTGTTATTGTAATTGCTCAGAAGCTATTGATTTATTTTCTGTCATTTTCCGAAAATTACAGGTTTAAAAAAGGGAATAAAACACTTTGTGTTATGCTATTACTACGAGAAAATAATCAACAACAAAGTGGGGTAATAAAACAGTGTTACTCTTACTATACCCAAATTATTGCTATTATTCTACTGTAGGATAATATCTAGTTTTCCGTCTTTCATTAAACAGCAATTTACTAATTTTGTTTTTTTTTAAAGAACATCACAATTTTTTTCTCTATCCTCAGGAGCTGTAAACTTCTCTGTCCTGATGGTCCAAAACTTTAACGTTTTACCTGCGAATGAACTGCTAACACTATAGACTCCTTCCATTCATTCCATTCATGTTAAATATTAATTAAAAAAAACTCTTTCTTCCTTTCTTTACAGAAAGATTCTTCATGTCAACAATTAGCCACATTTTTTAGTTGATATGGATACAAGTTGTACAAGTCCATGTGAATATGCTGCTACTGTACTAGTAGAAACAATAACGTAATGTAACAGTAACAAGTGCAATAATAAACACTGTGATTTGCAGCTGCGCTAGAAAAAGAGAGTAGAATAGATTTGATACGATATTCTGAAAGCGTTGGTGGAAGGTACACAGCCCTGGCCGTGTAACCCCTGTGCTGAGTAAACGGCGGAGGTGGGACTTGAGTCACGAATTCGATGACTTCAGACTCAGGGGGGGAAAAAAATTAAATTTGACACCAGACTCTTAAATCAAATACTTGGACTTATTTATGAGATTTATGAACAAAACGAATCACGACCTCGCCTCCACTGGGGGAAAAGCAGACAGAAGTGTGCCAATGTTTAAATAAAGAGATCCACAGCAGGCTCGTGTCCTGCTGCCAAGGATTATAAGCTTCATGAAGAACAAAATTGCAACACGAATAATGTCAAAGAGACAAAGTGCCGAGCTTCGGCTTAATTAACAGGGTCACCTTGAGTCCCAGAGTCGATATTTTTTAAGCGTTTATACGTTTCTCGTGGGCGGGGTTATTAGTTTAAATACCACAAAAGGACCGATTTGCGTGTAATACTACTTTTAAAGCTCGGTAATAAACTCCGTCGAACAATAAAAGCCTGTAAACAGACTGGATGTAAAAAAAGGTCACTTCTGCTAGCAGTTCAGTTTGTATCTGTCATTTCAGGTCACTGTGGACTACACAACAGCACTGTGGATTGTTAGCAACCGAGTGAGAAAAAGCTAACACACACTCGATAAGTTAAAAAGTCGTCTGTATCATGATTCATCAGTCCTCCATGGTTTTAAAGCTTCTTAAATTAGAATAATTTTTAGAGTACTTTTCCCATTTATAATTACGATTCATTTCCAACACAAGTTTATTTCTCACTTATTATGTAAAAGTTGTACTTTACACAATCCCAGCAAGAATGCTTGGTTGTCAAAATGTTGTGGGGACATTAATTTTTACACCTTTTATTTAAAAGTTAGTGTCACTACACTAGGTTGACTACATGATCATGGGAAAACATTGAACAAATGCATATGACAATGTTGCTAAAATGAGTTTAAAACAATTTTAATACTAAATCGATGGCCTGAGTGGGATTCAAACTCTGGCCACGTCGGTGAGAGCACTGTGCTTACCACTGGGCCACTAGGGGACAAGGTTTTGATACTTGTAAATATGCATATGAAGTAGTATTAAGTTTCGAGACTACAGTAGGTGGATGACCTGTCCTCCATGTCGAGGATCATTACTGGTGACGAAACTTATTGTGTACGGGTACGACCCTGAGACGAAGCAACAGACTTCACAGTGGAAGAGGCGCATCATCAACCACAACCAAAAAAAGTGAGGCAGGTCCTCAGCTCGACCGAATGCATGCTCATTGGCTTTTTTGACATTCGTGGCATTGTGCATCGAGAATTCGTCCCCAGGGACAAGACCGTCAACAGCGAATTCTACGTCCAGGTGTTAAGACATCTCAGGGACGCCTTACGGTGCGGTGAAAGTGACTGGATCTGTGGTGCGCAAATCTCGTAACTTTTTAATACCACCTCATCCATAACAATGAGGGCTACAAGAAATACTAGACAACAGGAATTTATGATAATATTAAACTGCAAAGCAGCCAAAATGGTATAAAATCCACTTAGTGTCTGAGATGTGTTATGTGAAAGCGGATGTGATGCAGTTTGGATTACAGTAGAGCAATTTGGGAACCAAGATACACCGCATGGTAATATTTCTAAAAAAAAGGGAACGGGTAACAATACAACACTTAGAGATGTGTAACATGAGATACACACACTGTGTGCGGGAAGCTGTTGTGTCCGTCTCACCTCCGATCGGAATTACTAAACCCTGTTAGAGACTTAAGGGAGCATGGATGTGTTCGGATGTTAATCGCCAAAAATGTTTTCAAAGTTGTTCTTTGGGTCTGGCTTTTTCTTATGAGTTCCTGTGAATGAGCTGTTACTATAAAACACATGACATATATTATAATAAAATGTGTGAATCCAAAATATATAAACAAGTAAATACAAATATACAGTAGTATACTACATAAACCTCAGTGTCACTTCTTTCCCTTTGCATTGTGGTTTCTATAGTGACAACTGACTTGCTTGTTCTGGTCCTATCTGCCCCCAGCTCCATCATCACCAGATTACCCAGTTATTCATTGGATCATGATAAGTGTACGTATTTATACCCTGCTGTCTTATTCTACTGTACATCTCATAAGTGTCCGTATATGGAATCTATAAGACACGCCGTCCCATATATGGTGTTAAACACCGGGCTTCTCCACATCATTACACAGAACACTTCTATTTTATTCTATCATACTGGATGCATCTTTATCTTGAAAAAAACCCATAAATAAATAAATAAATAAATAAATAAATAAATAAAGCTTTTTTCATATTATGAATAAGAATTTGACATTGGAATTTTTTAACCACAAAATCAAATCTTTCTTCTTTCTGGTGGTCTTTTTCTTCTCCTTCTAAAAAAACAACAACTTATTTTCCATGTACATCTAAAAAAGAATGGTATGAACTGAAACGCTCACACTACACCTCCACACTGAAACCTTCAAACCTCTTCCTAAATAATAGGCATCGGCCCTGTGGAACAAATCGGCAATAGAGTTTCCTCTCTCTCTCTCTCTCTCTCTCCCTCTCTCTCTCATTGCCACAGGGTGAGATTTCTTCTTGTTGCTTAAGCTCAACAATGTTCAGTCCTTTAGAATTTACTTACTTAAACAACAAAAATAAATAAATAAAAGCAGTATGTAAGGTCCAAGTTTTTAGTGCTGGAAGCTGTGGATTAGTAGTGGAATGAATACAAAACATTAGATTTCCACTTATTTTCTTATGGGACATTTCGCTTGAGCTAAAGACGTTATCTGGGGTAGCGGTAGCGCATGGGTTAGGATGCTGAACTACTGATCAGAACGCAGGTTCAAACCTCAGCACCACCAAGCAGCCACTGTTGGACTCTTAAGCAAGAACCTTAATCCTCAACATTTCACATGGTTATTATAAAACATGTAGTTTCACCCCAGTAATCTGACTGGATGAGAGATGTTCCATGAGTGTTGATAACACACTGGGATGTTTAACTAAATGTACAGTTGTCCAGTGGGTAATTACACTAACTGTGGGTCTCGGCGTGGGTGAGAGTAGGTCTGTAGTACTGAGGAGAGAGCAGCTGCCTGACAAAACCCACACAGACACAGAAGCACTTTCAGTAAGAACACACATCTGATAACGTTCTGAATCACCTCTGAACTGTTGGTGTTGTTCTGTTCACGGCTCACGTAAGCTACAATGCTAACTCGCATCTAACACAAGGCTGAATCCCAAATCCCTCTCTAACCCCTGATCAAGGGCACTACTTGTTGTGTGGAACAAGGGATTGTACACCCTACACAGTGCACTAGCTTTCCATATAGCACTATGTGGGATTCGACCCCAAAACCTGGAAGTTAGCTGATATTCTAAAGTGGAATAAGTGGAAATATAAAGTAAATCTTGTAAGTTTTATCACCACTTTGGACTGTCCACCACCCCATACTTTATTCTCCTTATTTTTAAACTACATCTATTATTACTGTCGCTCACTAGCTCTGCCAGATGTGGTTAGTTAGTTCCACCAGGACGAATAAATAAATAAATAAATAAATAAATAACTAAATGTATAATTATGTATAATGAGATAAATGTAAGTTGTTCTGAATACGGGCGTCTGCCAAATGGAAAACATCACATAGTCAGAAGAGAAGGACATTAATATCTAGTGTGTATCCAGACACTACTTACGTCAGCTGTAGTCCCTTTAGATCCCACTTGTGCTGGAAAATAATTCAGGGCTTGTTTTTTTTTTTTCAGTAATGTGTGTGTTTTTCTCTGTATAATGGAACTGAATAGTGAGACGGGGAATCTTTTACTCCCTTGAAAAACACAAAAATACTTTTCAAACTTCCATTTTAACCTGAAGAGAACAATGCAAGTGCATTGTGATGGGATGAGCACCACGACAGCAGTCTTTAAAACCCATTACAAGTAGAAATACATATTTTCCTTTGGATAGGTTCAAAATAAAAGCCTTAAAAAAAAAAAGAATAAAACCTTCTGAAAAAGATCTGTGCAGGTTTGTCCTGAAGAACAATCTCAAAATTTCTACAATATAAACTCATATACTCTTCGTACACATATCCGTCATTTTCTGTTGATTCTGTAAAGCAAATAAAATGTAATTAATTTTCTAGAAAAATTTAAAATAAAACAAAAACATCCACCTTTAAAATGTGCTTTATAATTGACTCGTTTATTAAATCTGTAGTAAAGTTTTGCATTTATGTACGCCTCACCAGTTTACATCAGATTTACAAAAGTTGTTGGGATTTTTACTTTTTTTTTTGGTGTACAGTATATACAGAGGGGTGTGTACATTCTTGATAATCCGTTCAATAAGAAGCCACAATGTGGGTTTGTCTCTGTCTGTTGAATAAACTCAAAGTCGAAAAAACCTTAATAAAACTGATATTCCCAGCAGATGATTCCACATATACTCAGATAGATAGCGCTTAAAATTCAGAGCATTTAGGACATTCTTTAGGATTGTACAGAACAGTACAGAGTGACGTATCCTCAACAGTAAATAGACAATAGGATGAACAGAATTTAATTTCATTTTAACCAACTATACAAACACGAAAGCAAAAAATAAAGAAATTAATTAATTAATTTAAAAATTAGTCAAGGCAAAGAAACTGCACAGATACACATGATCATGTGTTTTTCTGATTGTTTCTAAAAATAAATCAATATTAATAGTAATAATAAGCATGTGCTCATTTTGAGAGCTCTACATTTCGGCGACGTCATTCCCATATTACGGTTGTGGTAAAATTTACACGTTATAAAAGTGGTGATAACTTTGGTTCTACCTGATATATTTAAAAACCAAAATACACAGTTTGAAGTCTGAAGCCTCCCCGTTTACACACACTATCAAGGCTTCCATATAAACACTTATTTTTTTTTAGTCGTCATTGAGCGTTGCTGTGTTGCAGCAACAATTGAGTTTTAAGGTATTTATTAAGCTGGAATCTCTATTTAAGGAAATGGTTAGTGTAACTGCAGCTCTTACTGATAAACAAACCCCAGGCATCTGTAAATGACCAGGCATGGACAGACAGTTGCGTCTCTCCACAAGTTGGTGATAAGTTATCCATTGATTTTTAAGGATCAGGCGTTCCACTCTCTGAATGTTCACGGGAAAGTCTGCAGTGTGCTGCGAGCCACCTCGGCCGGGATCGTCACTCACGGATGTTTGGCCTCTATAAAACTTTGGCGCCGTTCAAATGTTTTACTGCGACTAAGAGTCTCATCACCGTACTGCGCTTGAAGTCTTCTGTAAATGTCAATCGCTTTTATGCCTTCATTCCCCAGAAATTTTATCACAAGTCCCGGTTTGGCTTGAACACCCATACCCCCCCCCCCAGTCATATTGGTGTCTGTGATATAAACAGGCAGTTGAACATTGTTATTTTGGCACTTTTCTGTCGCACTTTATACAGAATGTCTGTTTATTTACAAATTTCCTTATCATTTAGCTCCATATTTCAAAGAAAGTTCAAGAACTAAACAATCAAACAAACCATCGTGTCTGATCAAAAGAAAATATATTGTAAAAATAAGATTGTTTAGTCGAACTGAAAACCTTTGTCTGATGATTTTAGAATTGCAAACTCAAACAGATCTAAACACAGACATTAGTTACGCAGTGTCTAACCGTAAGATACGATGAGACTGCATGAGAATTTATTTCACACCAATTTACCTTTTACAGAGTTCTGAGAAATCCCACGCTAACAATATCCACTTTTTTTTTTCTTTGTAAGGCTGTGGAAGTCCCTGAGCGAGGCTGAGTCTGCTGGAAATGTTGTATTAGCATAAGGGCGAGGGCAGGGGTGAGCTTATCCATCTGCTAGCCTTGGACTTTTTTGCTTGATCTCCCAGGATTACTGCAGGACTATGGCACGGACGTACGCTCACTCTGATTGGCTGCTATTAGTCATTGAGCTCACGACTCTCTTTACCTGGAGAATCCTTTAAACCTAGATAACAAATGCTGACGCTTTGTGACCTCGTACCTCCAGAGTCCAGGGTTTGAGTCACGCTTGGTGGGTTTCCTTCGGGTTCTTCAATTTCCTCCCACAGACTAACAACATGCAGATTATGGTAATTGGCGTGCCCAAATTGCCCGTAGTGTGTGAGCATGTGTGTGTTTGTGCCCTGCGATGGACTGGCACACCGCCCAGGGTGTACCCCTCCTAGTGCCCTGAGTCTCCTGAGATTGGCTCCAGACCTCCCGTGACCCTACCCAGGATAAACAATATAGAGAATGAGAGTGAGAAGTGAGAGTGAGTACTTTATTTAGTATTTTCCATTCAGGTCTGTGGGGAATTGCAGTGTGGCGGCAGCGCTGTCACAACAACTGTGCCACTGCACCAGAACAGGATGCTTTGCTGTCAAACTGTGTTTTGCTTTTGATTTATTGATGTGCACAAGCATCATATTCTTCCTGCTTTCCCTCCTTATTTATTTCATTTCGTTCATCTGGGTTTCCTTTTGTTTCTTTTTCTTTTTTCTATCCTTTTACATCCTTAATAGTTCCTTACAAAAGGGAAAAATAGAGGAGGCTGTAGGTCTGTGTATAAGAAAAGAAAGACTGTTTTATATATAAACTTTATTATGTTATGTATAAATGTAAATGTTACTTTATACTACTAGTGTGGGGCAGATTTTAAGAGAAATAGCCTGACGGTGAAGCAGTTCAATGTAAATGCAATAACGTGAAATACAAAACAAAAAATGTAAAAATCATTCATTAAAATCATTTTACTTGCATTCAATTAAAAGGCAGCAGAATGGATTTTTATAAAAACAGGTTTATGATAATAAATTGGAAATGTTCTTGGCTATAACATATTCATTTTGCTCGTTAGTACTGTAGATACTTTACTTTAATAAAGCTTTATCAATACCAACAGACACCTCCAAACATAATCACTGCACTATTTATTTGATTATACAGTATATAAAACGGGTGGGTGAAAATGAACTAGGGATTATTTAATGGTTATAGAACTTATACTATATATACTGTATATATATAGAGAGCTTATACCCCCATGGTGCACCACACATTTTATTCTTACTGGGTTAGTACGTGGTTAGACCAGCATTTTAGAGGACGTTGCCTGGCCTCATGAATGACCTCCAAGAAGTCCAGATCTCACTCCATTCCTGTGAGGCTTCGCAAATGATGAAGTGTACAGGACAAATATCCCAAATGACTTCCATCAGAAGACTGTGCGTTCCATCCCCGCCCGTTTGAGGAAACTGGTTGACGCCACTGGTGCCTACATTGAAATTTAAAGATTTGCTTTCCTTTTTCTGTGTAATAAAGTACATGTACAATTTGTTTCAATAAATTTGTATTAGAAATATGGACTTTATTACCAATTTTTAATGTCTAGTTACTTTTCACC
>JAOVVB010203755.1:0-10835 GCA_028570985.1 Heterobranchus longifilis
AAATAACTTCCTTTCAGTTTTTTTTTTAATTCAACAAGCAATTTGTTGTATTTTAGCAGAATACTGAAAGCAGCAGATCTGATATACTGATAAACTGTTTTATCGCGAGTAATATCGTTATTTTCCTCATATCGTGCAGCCCTAGATGCTATAAAATAAAATAAAAAGTATCCAGCAGTATTCTATTAAAAAAGTGCAAATAGTAGTAAATGCAGTACAAACAGTATCCTGCAGTATCGAAATATAGACCGGGACAACTGTAAAATGTTTTGGAGAAACTCAAAAGAAGGGAGGAAAAAAATACAAAATGTTTTTTCACCTTATAAAAACATTATGCAAGCCGTAAAAAAATTAGTTTCAATTTTCGAAATCTTTAAAAAAAATTTGATTTCAAGCTTTAAAAACACAGATTTTCAACTTTTCCAAACTATTCTTTTCAGTTTCGATACATTAAATCCCTCCCACAGAGCCGGTGTTTGTGCAGAGCAGTCTTTATAATGATTGACCTACATACAGAGCTGCTGTTGATCTTTGAACGCAGTTAGATAAACAGTGTGTGGGGGGGGTTGAGTGTTTTTTAAATAAAGGGGGGGTGTGGGGGGGTGTCTGTCTGTTGGGGGTTTGTGAAGTTGGTCCTGAACTTTTCTTTTCTTTTCGTTCAGTTTTAGGACATCATGTCTCAGCTGGTGGAGTGTGTCCCCAACTTCTCCGAGGGTCGAAACAAAGAGGTTCGTGATTTAATGTTTAAACTTGTTATTCATTCATAATCTGGATTTTTCTGCATCAATTGTCTGAATCGGTTTCTGCACCATGTCTCCGTCTGTTCAAGTCAAAGTGTCGAGCTCTTCTATGAAAAACAAAGCAGACGTATGAAGTGGCAGAAAATAGGATGATTGCTGTTGCGTTTCAGGTGATCGATGCGATCTCCGCAGCGATCTCCGGTACGTCCGGCTGCACTCTGCTGGACGTCGACCCCGGAGCGTCCACCAACAGGACGGTCTACACCTTCGTGGGTTCTCCTGCAGCCGTGGTGGAGGGAGCGCTGAACGCCGCGCGGCAGGCCTTCAGCCTCATCGACATGACGCAACACTCAGGTGAGACGGTCCATGAGTCACTGTGTTGATCACTTGCAACTTGACTGGACAGAAAAAATAAATGACTCGAGACTCGTGACTTCATTTGAGACATGACTCGAATGACTTGTCTGTGTTCATTTTGTGTTTTCAGTTTGAATATTAGAAAAGTTCAACATTGATCGCATTTTAAAATGTTCACGCGTCATTTAACGGTGTGTTAAATGTCCGTTATCAGTTGAGTAATTCTGTTTGACGTTGTGACAACGCTGTGGTTGAGGTCTGGTTCGGTTTAGGCACAAAAACACTTGGTTAGAGTTTGGAAAAGGATCTCGGTCTGGGTCAGAATGAGTCAGAATGGGTCAGACAAATGGGTGCAAAATGCCCCGGGATCACGTTAAAAATACCCGCCTTTGTGGCCAGGAAAATGTGCGCAAAATGTCCTGACGTCTCGTTAAATATACCTGGTTTATGTCGCCAGAAAAATGGGTGCAAAATTTCCGGAGGTCTCATTAAAAAATACCTGGTTTTGTTGCCAGAAACACAGGTGCAAAATGTCCCAATGTCTTGTTAAAAAAACCTGGTTTTGTGGCAATGAAAATGGATGCAAAATGTCTCGACATCTCGTTAAAAATATCAATTTTTGTCGCCAGAAAACGGGTGCATAATGTCCCGACATCTCGTTAAAAATACCTGTTTATGTTGCCAGAGAAATGGGTGCAAAATTTACGGCGGTCTCGTTTAAAAATATTTGGTTTTGTGGCCATGAAAATGGGTGTATAATGCCCTGACATCTTGTTAAAATTATCTGGTTTTGTCGCCAGAAAACGTGTGCATAATGTCCCGACGTCTCGTTAAAAATACCTGTTCATGTCACCAGAAAAATGGGTGCAAAATTTCCAGAGGTCTTGTTAAAAAGACCTGGTTTTGTCACCAGAAACACGGGTGCAAAATGTCCTGACGTCTTGTTAAAAAGACCTGGTCTTGTGGCTAGGAAAACGGGTGCAAAATGTCTTGACGTCTCGTTAAAAATACGTGTTTATGTTGCCAGAAAAATGGGTGCAAAATTTACGGAGGTATCATTTAAAAAATATTTGGTTTTGTGGCCATGAAAATGGATGCAAAATGTCCCGACATCTTGTTAAAAATACCTGTTTATGTCGCCTGAAAAGTGGGTGCAAAATTTCCGGAAGTCTCCTTAAAAAATACCTGGTTTTGTTACCAGAAACACGGGTGCAAAACGTCCTGATGTCTCGTTAAAAATATCTGGTTTTGTCGGCAGAAAAACGGGTGCAAAATTTATGGCGGTCTCGTTTAAAAATATTAGGTTTTGTGGCCATGAAAATCGATGCAAAATGTCCAGACATCTTGTTAAAAAAACTGGTTTTGTGGCAATGAAAATGGATGCAAAATGTCTCGACATCTCGTTAAAAATATCCGGTTTTGTCGCCAGAAAAATGGGTGCACAATGTCCCGATGTCTTGTTAAAAATGTCCGGTTTTGTAACCAGAAAAATGTGTGTAAAATGTCCCGACGTCTCGTTAAAAATATCCGGTTTTGTGGCCAGGAAAATGGGTGCAACTTGTCCTGACGTCTCATTAAAAAACCTGGTTTTGTGGCTATGAAAACTGGTGCAAAATGTCCCGACATCTTGTTAAAAAGACCAAGATTTTGTCGCCAGAAAAACGGGGGCAAAATGTCCCGACGTCTCGTTAAAAATACCCGGCTTTTGAGACGATACACCGTCTCGTCTAGTCACATTGGTGTAAACTGACAGGTTTCATTGCAAGTAGTTGCAAGTTTGAACTCGTCTGGTGGCGAATCTTTGTTCTGAACGTGACTTTACGTGTTCAGGTGAGCATCCTCGGACCGGAGCGCTGGACGTTTGTCCCTTCATCCCCGTCCAGAACGTCTCCATGGACGACTGCGTCCACTGCGCCAACGTGTTCGGAGAGAGACTGGCAGAGATGCTGCACGTCCCCGGTGAGACGGCACATTAATACTTATTAATAATAACTGAAAAATAACTGATTAATGACAAAATAATAACTTCCATTCACGTTTTATTTCTTCAGTGTATCTTTACGGAGAAGCAGCACGAAAAGAAACGAGGAGAAGTCTTCCGTCTGTCCGAGCCGGAGAGTACGAAGCTTTACCTGACAAGGTGAGACACAAACATCAGCTGCTGCATTGTGGGAAATGTAGGAGACCAGTAAAAGTAGAAGTTAAGCAGGTTGAAATCAGAAAATCGGACAGTTTCAAAATAAAAGTCTACAAAACTCTAAAATATCCGAAACGATTTCCAAAATAAATCTGAAATCTACATCTGAATGTAAACTATGTTTTCTGTTTTTTTTATATTTTTTCCTGTCCTCCAGTTGAAGCGTCCCGATTGGTCCCCTGACTTCGGCCCCGCTGTGTTCGTGCCGTCGTGGGGCGCCACGGTAACCGGCGCTCGCAAGTTCCTCATCGCCTACAACGTGAACGTGATCGGCACCAAGGAGCAGGCTCACCGCGTCGCTCTGGACATCAGGGAGCAGGGCCGCGGGAAAGACCAGGTGCATGCTGGGAGTTTTGAGTTCTCAACGTCTATCCTCTGTTTTTATTTCCACCTCAGTATATTTTTCAGTGTAAATTCTCTACATTATGAATTTTAAAATACATTCTGTAAATTACAATGAATAGAAAAGTATAAATCCTCCAGATAAACCAGTAAAAACCAGTACGTGAGATGAGTCCAGTTAGTAACCCATCCTCCGGTGACCTCTCCCTGACCTTTGGTCACCTCTCTGTGACTCTCTCAGCCCGGGACGCTGCAGAAGGTTCAGGGGATGGGCTGGTACCTGGACGAGGCCAACATCGCCCAGGTGTCCACCAACATCCTGGACTACGAGCTGACCCCCCTCCACACCGTGTACCAGGAGGTCTGCAGGGTCGCTGAGGTCAGAGCTCAACTTACATCCAACACGTAGAAACATCGTCATTTTATAGACCCTTTTTACAGACGACGTCATCAAAAATATGCACGCGCATGTCGGCAGTTTGGCCCTCCATATGAGTTATCTTTAAAGATTGAATTACAACTGTTAGCAGAATCAGAATATCTGGGGCCGTATTCATAAAGCTTCCTAGTCCAAAGAGTTGCTCCTAGTGACGAAAATTCTAAGAAAATTCTTAGAATTATGACGTTTTCTAAGAATTTCCCCTCAAAGTTAAGAGTAGATCCGGGTAAAGATAAATGTTATTCACAAAGCATCTTAGCCCATAAGAGAGCTCCTAAGTTGAAAAACTGTTAGGAGAGAGGAGAATGTTTACCAGGCTTAAAGGAGCAATAGGCGAAATTCATTGTTTTTAGATTTCAGGAATGAAAAAAATTGCTATGTAAAGAACTTAATTAGGCGTAATTTAATCTGGAGAAGAGCATGACATCACACGCCCTCTCTGTGTGTTGTTCTCAGCCTCTTTGTTTACATGACGGGACGGCCGCGCGTGCATGTTAGTGCATGTGAATCTCCGTGCGTGCATGTGAAAATGGCGACATGGTCACAAACTTTCTTAAATTACAGCGAAACAGAACACTAAAATATGTTTCTGAAAACATCAGACGCAAGAAATAGGCAATACAGTAACAGAACCGTGATTCATATTTGATTAGCCTTAGCTAGTTTGATCATTTGATCTGAAATTGGCAAGCAATTTAAAGTCACCAGTTAACATCGCCAATCTTTAGTCAGTAACACCAGCATGTGGTTGGGACACAAACTTTCTTATATTACAGCTAAACACAACACTTAAATATATTTCTGAAAACATTTGAAGTAAGAAATAGGCAATATATTTATTTCATCAGCCTTACCTAGTTTGAAAGTTTGAGTTTCGTGAGCATTGTGTAGATGGACATACCACATCAGCAGCAGCCATCTTGCTTGTTTATGCCTCATGTATCTCCTCTGTCAATCATCATCTTAAACCCGCCCCATATCAGTTAAACGGTTGTGATTGGATCTACAAGTGTCTAACGGATTGGAAATCTCTTTGAATGGCAGAGTGGTCAGACTCTTTGTGCAATTGTGAATGAAACATGAACTTAGCAGGTAGGGCTGGTTCCCAGGCTACACGTTTTGATTTCTGTTTCCATCTGTTCAGTTTGTCTTTGATGAAGCTGTGAGGACTGACGACAGACACGCTGATGGTGTCTGAGCTGATACTGCCAAGTGAATCTTTGGTCACAAACACTGCAGCTAAATGGTTTCTCTCCTGTGTGGATTCTCGTATGTTGCTGTAAACTACCACTCTGTGTAAAATATTTCTTACAAACTGAGCAGCTGAAAGGTTTCTCTCCTGTGTGGATTCTCATGTGTTGCTGTAAATTACTACCATATGTAAAATATTTCTTACAAACTGAGCAGCTGAATGGCTTCTCTCCTGTATGAGTTTCCATGTGTTCCTTCAGATGTGCCTTATTTCCAAATCTTTTCCCACAGTCAGAGCAGCTAAGTGTTTTCTCACGAGCACTACACCTCAAATCACTGACAGGAATGTCATCATTTTTCGGAGAGATCAAACCTGACTGAGGTTTACTGGTCTCCTTCCAATCTTCACTGTCATCAGTCTCAAGTTCAGGAGAGTCTCCAGTCTCGTCTATAGTATCTGGTTGTAAATGTGGATCTGGATTTGCGTTGATGGCTGGTATTGGTCCTACACAGTCCTCTCCATCAGTTTCTGCTTCCATCTGTTCAGTTTGTCTTTGATGAAGCTGTGAGGACTGAGGTTTCTCTTCATAATCTTCACTTTTCCCAGGGACAGGAGTAAATGAGAATTTGGTGATATCAGCCTCCTCCGGTTTCTCTTTAATGTGTGGAGGCTCTGGGTCCTCTTGTCCCTCATTAATGTGTGGGCGCTCTGGGTCCTCTGGTTCCTTTTTAATGTGTGGGGACTCTGGGTCCTCTGGTTCCTCTTTAATGTGTGGAGGCTCTGGGTCATCCTGGTCCAGACTAGAGCTCCACTCCTGCTGCTCAGGGGGAACCTCTTTTTTAACCACAAACAGCTGCTGGACATCTGCAGGAAACAGGAAACACACAGAGAGACGTTACAGAGAAATGTTGTTGTTCCTTATAGGGATGGGCATTTCCTGCAAAAATACTATTCGATATTCACTGGTGGAGCTGCCCCCTGAAAGTCAGGGGGGGTTAAGTCAGTGTGCAGTGTACTTCTGTGCACATTTTCGTCCTCAGAATTAGCTGCAGAGTGAGACCTCCTTGCCTTCACGCTGCTCCATGAATTACCTCTTTTCTTCATAATTACCAAGAGAAAAAAGGGTGAATTTCACCACTTTATTTGGAATTGAACCACCATAATTTGAATGTATCACTTTTTTGGAATCACCGAATCACCGAGCAAGATGGTCACATAGTTGGAGACATCCCGACAACCCTACCTAATTACCCCAAATTCGCTAGTTAAACTGGAGTGGCAGTACTACAAGATTTAGCAGCATTTCCAATATAATAGTACAGGTCTAGCAGGCCAACGGGAACCCCCGCCAGGCATACAGCTGGGTACCGAAGTCTGTACATTTAGGAGTACTGAGCGAATTACGTCAGTCCTACTGAACACTGATTCACATTAAATCAAACAGCGCCAAATGTCGGTAGAGAGCGCGACATCGTGGCTCTCTCCACCTCCCTCCTACACTTGCACGCACGGACGTGCACACGCGATCAGAGTGGAGATATTATCAGCAGTAAAGTGAGCTTGATGAGCTGCAGTAAACACTGCAGCTCATCAAGACCAAGTATACTTCCAGTGTGTTGCTTCAACAACGCAACAAAACAAAAGGAACTGCGGTTGCATGAGGAGTCAGCAGGAAAAATAACTCACAAAAACCCACACACTAAAGAGAGGATACGAAGCCTGTCTACAAACCTATCAATAATAATAAGTATAAGTAAGTATAGGTATTCTTTTGTTTGCGCCCATATCTGCAATGTGTGTTAACTTTCGCTTTCAATCTTTGCTCAGAATCTTCACTCAGAAATCCTTCGCGCTGACTATTTCCAACTCATCTCTGCTCTGAAAGTCACCGGCAAACATGTCATCATATCCGGACCAATCCCGTCCCTGAACGCTTCTCCCGTCTGCTGTCACTTCACACCTGGCTGAAAGGAGTGTGCAGCTCTGCAGAAAACAACCTGGACTTCATTGACAATTTTGACCTCTTCTGGAACCGCAGCCAACTCTTCAGACCTGATGGACTTCATCCCAACCTGCATGGAGCAAAGCTGCTCTCCACCAACATTGACTATGCACTAGTTCACCCCAAAAATACCCGTCCGTCTGTCTGAGACAGGCCATGCCACCATGACACAACCCATATATACAATACAAGCATTATTCATTACAATCATGGGGCATGGACTGTCAAAATCAAAATTAAATTCAAAATCATGTCTAGCAGCTTCACCTGTACTTCCAATCTCAATTCATATTACACCCAGATCTCAAAAACCTGTTTTAAAAAAAGCCTCTACAGTAAATCATACAAATCTTATTGCAATTAAACCAACAATGAATCCATCAGTCCAGTTTTCATCATTTGAATATCTGTCTTTCATAATTAACAATAGCCCACCAGTTTTCTGCCTCCTAGTCTACAGACCCCCCAAGCCTAACCCCGACTTTATTCCCAATTTATCTGACCTCCTCTCTCAAATTGCAGTAAAATATGAAAATATATTAATTCTTGGAGATTTTAATTTGCACATCTGTTGTCCCCCTGATGCCATGACTCGTGATTTCATCAATACATCTGAATCCTTCAATCTTCATCAACACGTTAAAAACCCAACCCATGTTAAAGGTCACATACTTGATTTAGTCCTCTCCTCTGGTCTCTCTGTTACCAACATTTTCATAGAAGATTTTCCCTCATCCGACCACAGAGCAGTAATATTTGACCTTGATCTGCCACATGCTTTGCCTGTCCGCTCTGCTCTTCTTCGCTCCCGCATCCTAACTTCCACCACTGCCTCTAGATTTGCAACTGTCTATAAAAAAGCTGAAACTACTCCCCCCCCCCCCATGTTAGCACAGAAGAACTGCTCTCCCTGTTCAATTCCACTGTTTCTGCCACGCTTGACTCTGTTGCTCCACTTAAAACCATAAAACCCAAGTCTTTGCCCTCAGCTTGGTTAAAAAATCATACTGTGACTGAAATTAGAAGAGCATGCAGAAGAGCAGAACGGAAGTGGAAACGGGACAAACTACAAGTTTCAAACACAAAACCGAATCAAATTATTTCCCCCAAAAAAGATAAATAAAATTCTCAAAATTGATTGAACTGATCTCAGTGCCAGTTACAAAGTGCCTTGCCTGTGAGATTGCTCAACAATTAAAAGGGGATACTTTTCCGATTTTCAACTGGCTGTGTGTGAGTGCATCTTGGTCAGTACATGCAGATAAACCGCACCTGGATGCGAAAGAACGCAACGCATCTCTCCAAGACGGCTTCAATGCTCGGCTCCTTATGCACTTTTTCTTGTCTCCGGTATCCAAACGTCTTTGCCATCTTTTCTTTTATCATTTGTCGGTTGTTTCTTTTCTGTATTTCTGCCAAAAGGGAAATCCTCTCTTCTTCCATGCTTTCTGGAGTCTCATCACTTGGCAAGGATGGAAAGTGGTTGACCTCGGCTCGTCTAGGTCTCTTCACATTCTTTGCCGGGTGGGCCTCCTCTTCAGGCTTGGATTTCAAAGAATTCACAGTGAGCTCAGCAGATGTGCCATGTGCCCGAAGTAGGGTCCAGTAGTTAGACATTTTTACCTTGAGCCTTTGTTTCCATCCATAGCTCTCATTGAAAGATCCTGGTTCTCTCAGGCAGGGGTGTTTTGTTGTCAGTGCCTCAGCAATGTGGCTAAAGTCAGCATCTGTAGGATATGCTTTGTATGTGTAAACTCTTTCAGCCACTTTCTCCAGTATGTCTGACAACGTTTTTGAGCTGAGTGTCAGTCTAGATTGGCTTGTCGAGTACTCTGCATTTCCCCTCTGTAGTTGACATTCTGTGTCATAGGAGAAGGGTGGGATTGGGAACACTTTTGGCCACTGCTTTGTTCTTAATGAGTCTGAGGAAGGGCTGCTAAGCAGTACTGTGTCATCTGTATGTGCAGATCCTGAGGAGGAGTCTTCAGTGTCCAGTCCAAATGAAGGAGTGCTACTCATTGTGCGATCAACTGGGTACAAGACAACAGTTGTGGTATCAGGGTCTAATTGGACAACTTTGATAACAGTTACATCCTTCATTACAGTTGTAGAGGTCAGATTCACAAACATGTTCCCAAAATCAGTGTCCTTGTACTGCAGCCTTATGTATCCTTCTAATCCACATGCATTCTTGACCTCTTTGACGAGCTCTTCTAGTGAGTTGGGAATCCCACTGGTTAGCTCCATTCTTATGCTGTTGTCTTCAGTCAAGATGACCAGCAATCGAACAGGTACGATATCTAACATGGTGCCCTGGGTGAGAGAGAGAGAGAGAGAGGGAAATAGAGACATGGAAAGAAGGAATGAGAGAACGAAGCAGCTCTACACTTATCAGCAGATGACATCAGCTTGGGGCTCTTTAGTTTTTGTATTTGAGGAGTTGTTCATGTTCACACATTTCACATGTTTTTTCCCACAGTCTGGAATATGTCAATGATTAGCAACAACATTGATTTTGTTGTAAATGTCTCAACTTGGTGCAAAATAGTAAAAATTACACATTTGTTTATATATACTTTTGTGTTTTTGTGTTCTTGTTTATGCACCGTATCACCAAGACAAATTCCTTGTGTGTAAAAAATACTTGGCAATAAACACGATTCTGATTCTGATATTTTGAAGCCAGGGCTGTAGATTGAAAGCCTGATATAATAGAATGCATGTTGTATGCTGTACTGGCTGTGGGATCAAAAAATTTGGTTTTAATGGGACTGAGTGTCTGCATTTCGGATACATTGTTTATTATAGACTCATCATAGGAGCTGAGGATGAACTTGAACCAAAATTCGATTACAAAAACCCCCCAAACCCATGCCAAAATTAACAACAAAAATGTCCCTAGTAAGGCACAAGGGTTAAGACCATAGAAATTCAATTGGATAGAAAGGACATCGGCATTCAAATCAACGAAGCAGAATGGTCAGAGCAGCGGCCATTTTTATGTGTACCGTTGCATTGAAAATAACTGAGTGGGCTACTTCTGTATAAAGCGATTTGCGGCAGTTGTGGAGTCACTGAGGTCAGATTTGTTGCAAGTTGCAGCTTATTTTTTTCAGTGTATAAAGCACTATTTTTTTCAGTGTAAAACACATTGTTGTTTAAATGTTTAAAAGTTTAAATGCCTAAAACATGACTTGAAACTGGATTTTTCATTTTTAAAAAATGTGTCTTGAAATTTGGAAGTGATTACATCCACTTCATTTCAATAAGCACTTTGTGTTTGGACTTTGAAACAATGGAGTTATTAGAATTATTTGGATCACAGGATGAGTTGGACACAACTCTATGCAGCCACCACCGGAATGTAAGTTTACAAATATAGAAAAAGTATTTTTTGTCAGGTAACAAACATCTGGCAAATGACCACCGAAACCAGCTCGTTGACCCTTCTATCCAAATTTAATTTCTATGGTTAATATGAAGATGGTTACATGCAAAAATCATACAACCATTCAATCATTGCATTCTGACCTTATACATGTATGTATCTTTTGAGAATAATCAGC
>JAOVVB010203776.1:0-10835 GCA_028570985.1 Heterobranchus longifilis
TTAAACACGCGACGGACGCTGTTTTAAACACGCGACGGACGCTGTTTTAAACACGCGACGGACGCTGTTTTAAACACACGACAGACGCTGTTTCAAACACGTGACGGACGCTGTTTTAAACACGTGACGGACGCTGTTTTAAACACACGACAGACGCTGTTTCAAACACGTGACGGACGCTGTTTCAAACACGTGACGGACGCTGTTTTAAACACGTGACGGACGCTGTTTTAAACACGTGACAGATGCTGATTTAAACACATGACGGACGCTGATTTAAACACGCGACGGACGCTGATTTAAACATGCGACGGACGCTGTTTTAAACACGCGACGGATGCTGTTTTAAACACGCGACGGACGCTGATTTAAACACGCGACAGATGCTGTTTTAAAAACGCGACGGACGCTGATTTAAACATGCGACGGACGCTGTTTTAAACACGCGACGGATTCTGTTTTAAACACACAACGGACGCTAATTTAAACACGCGACGGATGCTGTTTTAAACACGCGACGGACGCTGTTTTAAACACGCGACGAACGCTGTTTTAAACACGTGACGGATGCTGTTTTAAACACGCGACGGATGCTGTTTTAAACACGCGTCGGACGCTGTTTTAAACACGCGACGGACGCTGTTTTAAACACGCGACGGACGCTGTTTTAAACACGCGACGAACGTTGTTTTAAACACGCGACGGACGCTGTTTTAAAGACACGACGGACGCTGTTTCAAACACGTGACGGACGCTGATTTAAACACGCGACGGACGCTGTTTTTAACACGCGACGGACGCTGTTTTAAACACGCGACGGACGCTGATTTAAACACGCGACGGACGCTGATTTAAACACACGACGGACGCTGATTTAAACATGCAACGGACGCTGTTTTAAACACACAACGGACGCTGATTTAAACACGCGACGGACGCTGTTTTAAACACGCGACGGACGCTGTTTTAAACACACAACGGACGCTGATTTAAACACGCGACGGACGCTGTTTTAAACACGCGACGAACGCTGTTTTAAACACGCGACGGACGCTGATTTAAACACGCGACGGACGCTGTTTTAAACACGCGACGGACGCTGTTTTAAACACGCGACGGACGCTGTTTTAAACACGTGACGGACGCTGTTTTAAACACGTGACGGACGCTGTTTTAAACACGTGACGGACGCTGTTTTAAACACGTGGTTAACGCTGTGAAACGGAACTACTTGGTTAAGTTTCGGCAACAAAACTACTTTCTTTCCTCAAGATAAACTGTTTTGGCATTTTATGTTTTTGATTTGATAGTGATAGAGGAGAGAAACAGGAAATTACTTCAGATTTTTGGCGCCATAACACGGCAGGAAGACGCGTAACAATAAAACATCAATACGTATTTAAGTATTTCGTCTGACAGCTAGGGGGCGCTGTTTTAGAAAATGCTCATGTGTCGTATTACAGAGCAGGAAGTTTCCCTCTGGAGGGCCGGCTGACTCGTAATCCTGAAAGTTGTGTATTGTTTCTCTTGGCTGAAGAACCTGACAGCAAATGAAGTTTCTGAAGATAAAATATGTTAAAAATCTTGTTAGAAAACTCCAAGCGACAGTAGTGGGACATTTGAATGCAGCTGAAACGCCATAAACTCGTTCTGAGCGCTTCCACCCAAACCACCAGTCTGAACTCTGAGAGACTCGCCACAAAAAAATATATTATAGATTGCAGCAACTCCAAACACCAGAAAATTACCAGTTCTATATTTAAACTCTGTCCTGTGAGCTTCGGCCTCATTTCACTCGTGGAAAGTCACTGAGGAAGTTCTGCTTCAAACACAGATGTTTCATCTCGTGATCAAACATTTCACTTTTAACTGCACTTTCACAACACGGATTAAAGAAAGAGAATAAAAGTCTTGTTATTATGCTGAGGCATACGCTTGAGTTCAAATCACAGCACACAGGCGCAACTTATCTCAAACAAACAACAGGACTTCCCTGTTTTCATTTCATTCAGAACCTGTGATAACTGTGTGACTTTAACAATCTCATCCTTCTTTTTCTTATCCGAAAAAAAAAGAAGTCACTCAAATGGGTGTGTCTTATTTTGAAGGTGCACTTGTGGCAGTTGAAATCACTTTATTGTTGCATGACGCACGTGCTGCAAACAACGGCGTAAAGATATCATTTTCTTAGAAAATGGTCAACATGAAAAGACAAGACAAGAATGAAATTATTTGAAAAGAAACATAAAGAAGATAAAAGTCTCCTACTATTTCTGCATTACAATGTATTCGTTGTTTTATTTGAATTAACAATATCAGAAAATACAGGATGTAAGAAAGATGTAAAGATGTAAACCTGCTGCAGGAGTAATGGGATACAAGTAATGGGATTACATATTTAAAATACAAAATATGAACTGTATTCTGTTATAGTTTAAATTGGTGGTATTCTGACTATAGCTACTGTCTTTAAAAATAGATACTTGAAGGGATTACTTTATTACCATTATTAGATTTTGTTTGTTTGTTTGTTTGTTTGTTTGTTTGTCGACGCAATTTTCATGAAACTTGGGGATCCGAATCACGGGGCAGATACACAAATTACTTTTCGTTTGTTTTTGTTTTATTTGCACTAAAATTCACATGATTTACCAAAAAAGTGCAACAATTTGTGCACGCTACTTGACAATGTGACGCACAACCAGACAGACAAAGGAGCTCAGAAGACCATGTTGAAGTATTACAAAAGTAATCCAAAGTATTTAGAATACATTACTTAATTTGAGAAATCTAATGGAATACGTTACAAATCACAGTTTAGGGCCTGTTGAGTACTCAGTAGTGGAATACATTCTGAAAGTATAACCCTCCCAACACTGCACATGTGCATGACTCAGGTGTAGGTAACACCTTGCAGAAAACAGGTGACTGGTGAGTGAAATGGAGACTGACAGCTGTCGCTCTGTGTGAGGCGACAGCAGCTTTCATCAGACGAGGAACTAAAACAAACAGCTGCTGACTGCAAACACAATCACTAAACACACAAAAATCCTCAGAAACTATTCATTTTCTTGAAATGCTTCGTGAAATATAAAGCGCCGACTGCATGTGGATGTGCAAATGTGCCAATAAATATCAGAAACACCTTTATGACCAAGTTTTTGGATATTTTGTGCAGCTTTTCAATCATTTAGTCATGATAATTTGGGGAAACTTACATCTACTCTGTATCTTTTCTTCCAAATAGTTTCAGGTTTGTCTTGTTTGTTAGTTTTGAACATTTCAGACATTTTCTGTTGGGACTCTTTTTGATTCTTTGTTGATCCGGCGAGCATGACGTAGCCGAGCTAGCATGATAGCTACCAAATGCTTCCAAAAAAAAATCAAGAGTGAGCTTTGTGAAGATCTTTTTGGATATTTTGTGTCGCTTTTCAATCATAAGTCACGATCCTGTGGGAAAACTGTCGGTCATGAATGAGTCGGATCTTTTAAGTGAATGATGGGACGTTCTTTTTTTTGTAAACGAATTCAAGACAAAAGAATAGGATGATCCTATAGCGTATTTGTTAAATATGATCCAGAAACATCGCACTTTGGTAATAACATTAAGAGCAAAGCATGCTGAGACTTTTGTCACTTTTGCACACATTTGCATATTTATTTCTTGCAACAAATAATTAAGTAACTCTGTGACCAGTCCAGGAAGTGCCATGTGGATACAGTGTTTGATGTTTTTACATTACTTTAGGTTTTTTATAACAAACACACATGCAAATTTAAATTATATTGGTGGAATATCTTATTTTGAATCTGGTCCAAATCTTACTCTGTCATTATCCCAGTGATTATTTAGCAGATAAACCTAGTAGGCTAACTATAAAAAAAAAGAAAAAAAAGTGATTCTTGGATTCAAAGAAACTTAGGAAACTTACTTCTTCTCATTGCAAGTATAATGACTTCTAGCAAGATGGTTACGTAGCAACATTAGCTACTGTAGCAGAATATTTCATACATTTTATTGTCTTCTTAATGATACAGCTTGCATAGTCTACTAGCTGCATTTTTTGGCAAATCACAGGACAACCATATGTCACATTAACACTTTAGATTTAAGATAAGTTAACGATCACAGGGAGAAGTCACACTTTATTTTATAAACTGTTCATTTCCTTTTCTCAAAATGAACACAAGGTCTATTTCAGAATTAAAACATTCTCCTGAACTTTACAAACTACAAAAAAAGGGCTATTCTTCACGAGTGCATCATCAGTCTAAAATGATTTTGTGCTTCTGATAAATATACTGAAAACGAGACGGGTTCTTTGGGTTGAATGTCAGAAAAAGAAGAAGACAACAGCAGAGAGTAAATGAAAGGTCAACTTGGAGCATACTGTAGTTGTAGAAGCTGCAACGTGTCCACAGTGTAACCAGACTGCTTTGTGGCTCTGCCAAATTTTCTTCCCTCCCTCCCTCCCTCCCTCCCTGTCTCTAACATCACGGGACGGCCATGCCTCTTTTGGAAAAGATGGATTTTAACACAGGTTGTTGTACTACATGCTTTAAGACTGTTCATATTGGATTAGGATAATAATAATAATGATTAATGCCAACATTTTATTTGTACGAGGGAAGAGAAAGGGATGTGATGCCGGATAATGAAAGGAAAATGTCAACATTTCATATTGACTTTAATTGCTTTTCTTTAAAGACATAAAACCTGTAACTGGATACAATGTGTTTGTGTGTGTACATTTATATTTAATCATTTATACATTTGTTCTGTACAGGTGTGAAACCACAGTTGCTTGCAGGTGCTTGATACTCAGAAAGTGTACAGGCCCAGAATAAAAAACCAAAAATAATTAATTTCAGAGTTTTAATACCTATAATAACATGAGTATGACTCCCTCTCAAGAATGTCCATAAGAGACAGAAGCTCTTCTACATAGAAAAGTCTACATACATCTCCACCTTGGTCATATTTTAATCTCCATCTGGTTTGCTCTCCGTGCGTAAATTGCGCACGAAAAGACATCATTCTGAACCCATTTCTTCTTCTTCTTCTTCTTCTGCATAAAATAAATGCATTTAAACAACTTCCGGTAGCCTACAACTAACATCAATCCAGTCCTCAGTTGCTCAGCATATCCTTAATAAACTGGGGCCTAATGAAGGCTAAACTCCATCTATTCTATAAATAAAACCATCCAGTGTCCAGACGATTGAAAATCAGCGACACAAAGACAAAACACCCAAAACAAAAGCCTCAATTAGGAAAGTCCACATGGAGAAGAAGATAAAACACGTCTGATCGGCGGTGAGCCGGCGCGTAAATGATGAGTGTCCTCATCATCATCCACGTTTGAGCTGAAACGTGAACTTGTTTGACATGTTTGGAGACGCCCCCCCTCTCTGAGGAAGGAGGGACTCGAACATCTACAAGTTATCTGGTGCGCACAGGACCTCCCCAAAAAGTTTTGGGCATATAAAAGCCAAGCTAACTCATTTGTTTAGGCAGTAGGGAGTTTCTGCTAGGGTCTGGATTGGAGTTACACACAGACCGGACCCTACCCTGTATGAGTGGTGTCTGAGGAGAAAAAAAGGATTCCCCCTTTGTCGCAAAGAATCTACATGTCTAATATTTAGACATGTTCAGCTTTGTGGATATTCGGTTAGCGCTGCTGCTCAGCGCAGCAGTGCTTTTGGCGAGAGGTCAAGGCGAGGATGATAGTAAGTATCACTTTCAAACATTGATTTGAGTTGTTTTTTTGGGACTGTGGCACCCTCAGGATGTGGAGAGCGCGCGAGGATGCTGGAACTGAACGTCCTCTGCGTGATGCCTGACTCCAGCGCGCACTGTTTGTGAAAGTTGTTGAGGCGTTTTTTTGGAGGGGAGTGGGAGATCTGGAAACGAATAGGAGTTTATATAACTTTTCTTTATTGTGTGCTGCTCTCACTGACGTGCAGATACATGCACGTCCGCGCGCAGGAGCGCAAACCTGAGGGCAGCAGCTGCGCTGTCTCTGATGCGCAATGAGTTCAGAGAGTTTAAGCAGAGCACAAGCATAAAGAAATAAGAAAATGGCTAAATCAATTTGAGGAAATCTTAATTGCATTTTGCCTGTAAAGTAGTTTTCACCTGTTTTAGAGAAAAATGCATCACAGCTCACAGAGATGTGCCAATGTCTGTGGATTCTTGGATTTTTTTTCTCTCTCAGTAGTTTTAACATCAAAAGTGAGCAGAGAAAGTTTGTTGGGGACCAAACCTGATAAAGTGGAAACTTTTTTTTTTTTTTTTTTAATCCGTTTTAAGGTTAAACTTTTGCACTAAAGATTCATAGGAATGTCACACTGAATTCAACTTTTATGCAGTTTGTGTAAAACTTGGTTTGGTTAACTGAAAAAAAAAAGACAATGGAAAAATCGCCTAAGTCTGACGTCGACAGTAAAAAAAAGTCTAGACATCAATTAATCACCAAGCACAGAGAAGGGTGCGGAAGATCTGGGTTTGTGGGTGAACAGCGCCGCTCAGTGGTGAACACTGGAACTGCGCGTGCATCTTCCAAACCTCCAAACCTCCAAGGCCCAACATCCAGCAGCCTGGAATGTCATCAGGCCCGGTGTCTTTTTCCACTCCTGG
This sequence comes from Heterobranchus longifilis, assembly GCA_028570985.1. Taxonomy (NCBI): domain Eukaryota; kingdom Metazoa; phylum Chordata; class Actinopteri; order Siluriformes; family Clariidae; genus Heterobranchus; species Heterobranchus longifilis. The sequence goes on from JAOVVB010203776.1 coordinate 6,641, forward strand.
TTTTGGAGGAGAAAATATTGAACTACATACGAAACGTTGGATCGTGACTTCTGCTACATTTGCACTAAAGCCTGCGTGTATTCTAACATTTATAAATAACTTAAATACCTCCTTTAGACAGATGTTATACTTCTGTCTGCTCACAAATCAGTCCCTAAACACCAGCTTTTTTAAAGAGTTTAACTCATTAAAAGCCTGTGTCTTTGACTTTCCACAGATATAATCTAACTAGAATGACACAAGTTTAAAAAAAAACTTAAAACTTAAAAAGAAAACTACCAAAACAGGCTGTGTGCTGCAGGTCAGAGGCCAGAGCTGATGTTTACAGTCTCAGTATGCATGGGGAAATTACTAAATAACTATTTTACTGAATATGATGCTGTTTTGCAGGCAGAGTCTGCTGTATGATCTTAGCCTATTGGGCACATCTGGTTTCCATATGATGCACATCTGTGCAGGTGTAGCCGAGGATCAACTTTAACATTGTACAAACCTAACTTGGGGGCATTTATGAGACAGAATTTTAATTTCCACTGTCTTTTTTTGGATATATTTTCTAAACTTATGGTGTTTTTCTCCCCTCTCAGGCACATTTGGCGGCTGCACGTCATTAGACGGACAGTTGTACAACGACAAGGATGTATGGAAACCAGAACCCTGCCAGATCTGCGTGTGCGACAGTGGAGTCGTCATGTGCGACGAGGTGATCTGCGAGGACACATCCGACTGCGCCGACCCCATCATCCCAGACGGAGAGTGCTGCCCTATCTGCCCCGAACTCGAGGGTACTTCACCTTCATCCTCCTCCTCAACAATTCTGTGATTTTAATTAGCTTTCTGGCGCCACCTAGTGCCTCCTCCCTCACCTCTGACCATCCATCATGGCTCTGTGGCCACTAATGGATTTAAGGCCCTAAGCCTGCCTGCTCTCCTGAGGATTTTCATTCAGAAAAGAATCGCTTTTGGATTTACCTCATTTCATTTTCAATATGCATTCTTTTAACGATGGATTACACCGGCTCTTTGGCGAAGTCTGGCAATGAATATATAATCCCCCCCCCCCCCATCATGCCTGCCTGTGCAGTGACACTGCAGGGTGCAACACACGTCTCCCAAAACATCATTTATATCCTCTTTTTCCACTACAGACAATATTTACAATCAAATTCATAGAATAGAATAGAAAATACTTCATTGTCTACATGCAAAAAGACAGAAATGTGTCTTTGGTTTGTAAAAACTGCTATAAAAAGGGAACATCATATCACAGGACACATTACAATGTGTGTTTTTGTTTCAGTAATTCTATTAAATGTTATATTTCGTGGTGTAATCAGCCCCTGACTCCCAGCCTGGACCTAAACATTCACATTATTTTTGTAAATATTATGAATGTGTCTCTCATAAATGTACACGAGGTGTTGACATTTTCTTTTTCTCCGTTGCTTCTGTAGGACCCCAGATTCCAGTAGAGGTATTTTAACTTTAACTTTGTTTCATATTTAAACATTTTATGACTACAGCCTTCTTACATGCTGGCATGGCTCAGTGTAGTTTGTCATTACGCCTGTTTATATTCCAGTCTGGATGAAACACTGCAGCATAGAATAACTCCGTTTTTCTGTCTGTCCGTAGCCAACAGTGGGAGACGTTGGCCCCAAGGGAGACCAGGTAGGTTTCCTCTCACTCTCCTACAATACTAATGTGTTTTTTAGAATAAGTATTGTACATATTTGCTCACAAACTGACTGTGGGCAAGAAACATGTTTAAGCAACCTTTAAAAATGTATATTTTAAATGTATTAAGCAACTTGTCTTTATCTGATATTCTTGAATATGATGACTTCCTGTCAGAGAAGTTAGACGCATCAGTGTTTTTGTTGTATTATTTACGTATGTCGGTTTATTCTGTACAAATCGTGCACCATCGCTGCATGTGGTTGATTATTTTCATGAGATTTTTCAATATTTTCGAAGTCAAAGTTATATTTTTAATCAGTTACTGACTAAAAACTGTGAAAATGAACACAGCGGTGTTATTTATATTTTGATCGAGTCGCTACAAATGGATCGAAACGCTGCTAAAGCTGCGATGACGTAATTGTTCCTGATGACCTTTGATAATTAGGTCACAAGGTCAGCAGGTCATCAAAAGTTGAAAGGTCACAAAGTGGTTTATAAAATGATGGAGTAGTATTGAATACTACTTCTAATACTACTACTACTAATAATAATAATAATAATAGCAAGAAACACAAGTTGGAATTTGTACTAATTTTCAACTTTTTTGCAAACATGTGATTCAAAAGCAACATTGCGACACTTTCATTTTTAAGGTGCAGCAAGTGGAAAAATTATAAACATTATGCAGAATGTGCATTTTCATTTGTCAATATAGATTATTATTATTATTATTTCTTAGAAATGAATCTACTTTGGTTGAGTTCTTTCTGCAAGGCAAGAATAAAAGAAAAAAAAAAAGAACATGAAAGAATATCGTCTTACTTTTCTGCAGGGTCCTGCTGGTCCTCCTGGTAACGATGGTTTGGACGGAGAGCCTGGTCTTCCCGGCCCTCCCGGCCCCCCTGGCCCCCCTGGCCTTGGCGGAGTAAGTATCTCCATCTCCACGTCACAACATCCAGGAAGTCTCGGGTTGCACTTTTTTAATACATGACTCCATTCTGTTTACAAACGAGATACAGCTTAAAAACAAACAAACAAACACGTTGTCGTCCACCTGTTTCTCTCAAAGACTCTTATTCATGCAATGATCCATTTCTACATCAGTTCCACCAGTTATTATATTCTTCACTTTGCACACACAATAACAATCAAATTAAATAAACTGATACACAAACTCAATGAATACATTCTCATAAACAACAGAAATTAAAATCTTACATCTTCAAAAAGGAGTAGGAGGAAGTAAACAGATTTATTCTCATATCTTCTCTGCTCATCAATTCTTTCATAATCTCCTCAAACTAAATCTCCTCCATGTTTGTATTTCAGCACTGGGAGAGCAGACAGCTCCCTGTGCCTCTGGTTTCAGTCTTTGAGGGAAAATGCAGAATATCTGGTGTTAATGTGACGGTTTATTCAGTCACTGACACGTGAAAGTTCATGTTTTATCATTGCACAGGCCTTTATTTCAGGCAGGATTGTATTATTCAGCAGGTCTTTATTTCTACTTCTCTCTGTTTGATCGGACAAAAACACTTTATTAATCCAGAACAACAAGATGTTGAAAATAGATGATTATTGTTTAATTTATTACTTTAAAAGCAATGGAAGTATACATTATGGTTGTTTATCCACCCTTGTTTTTATTTGAGAAAATCTGGTATTAAACGTGAACACTGCAGCATGTGATTCAGACTGATGTTTTTTTCTACATTAACTTGTTGTTTCTGAAAAATCTCGGACTAATTTTTCTCGTTATCTTCTCCCCGTTACAGAACTTCTCTCCTCAGATGGGATACGTAGACCACTCCAAATCCAGCGGCCCCGCTGTCCCCGGCCCCATGGTACGAAGGCTTTGCTCTTTATTGCTGAATATGCAGAAAGTTTGTGTTTAGAGGAAATAATAAAGACACAATAATCTCATCAACAGGGTCCTATGGGACCTCGTGGTGCTCCTGGACCCTCCGGCTCCTCTGTAAGTATTCCCTCATCAGTTACATGACGTTCTGACGTAATTATCATCATCCGATTTTTATTGGATCAGACTCTGCATCTAAGATAAAACCATAAACGTTAACGTTAATATCTGTTGTTGTTGTTGTCCATCAGGGTCCTCAAGGTTTCACCGGCCCCCCTGGAGAGCCCGGTGAGCCCGGTGCTTCTGTGAGTATATACGAAATGTTTCTCAAACTTTTTCTTGTCATTCCCCACTTTAGAGGAAGAAAATAAATCACGCCCCGGTCACTCACACACGCATTTCACTGTTATTAACCAGGAATTTATTATCCGACACTACTGAAGGAAAAAAAAGACACATTTCTGCAAATAACACTAAAACATTACGTCGTGCTTTAGGCTCCTCGTTAGATTTAAACCCAGAAACCTGCATTATTTCATTTTCTGTATTTGTTGTTGATAGCTCCTTTTACCTGCTACTTCCTGTGATGCACTTCCTGTTGTAATCACTGACACACTGACACACATCTGCACACATGATAACCCCCCCCCCCCC
>JAOVVB010203806.1:0-10835 GCA_028570985.1 Heterobranchus longifilis
ACACACACACACACACACACACACACACACACACACACACACACACACACACACACACACAAACACACACACACAGAGCCATTCTCCGCAGCACTATTCAAGCATGGACCTCACGACCCATCTGCGACTCGGCTCCTACAGATGGGAACTGGGGCAATTTGGAGAAGTTGTCAAATGTCGCACCGACACATGAATGGAGAAATCTGAAACGAGCAGGAAACAAGTTGTTGGTTCCTCACTGGAAACTAGCCAGTTCATGCAAGTCATGTTGCTCAATGTGTAATAGTACGCAAGAACACATTGCAGGGTACACATTGGTGGATGGGTTGAAGATACAATAGCTCAGGGGGGTGGGGGGTGGGGGGAGGTGTTGCAGCGTCACGACCAGAGTTTTTACAAGTCATGAGTAAACTATGGTTTTTATAAGTCCCAAGTATCATGACATTTAAGTAAAGTTTGGATATTAAACACACAGCACAAATTTTTCTTGCAGAACATTGCAGCTCACCAGTAGTGGGAGGGCTGGGCTTGTTTCCTGCTGAAGCAGTTTTGAGGGCTTCATTGCCTCATTAGACAGCTTGTCTCCACATAACACACACAGGAGAGCAGGAGGGCTCAGAATATGCAAGTTACCGGTCACAATAAATCCATATTTAATGTTGGCTAAGATGTCGTCTTTCCTATTGAAGGAAGCTTCCTTCTTTTGCAGTCTCTGCCTCTGCTCTCGCTGCGTTATCATCATTCTTTTATCTCCCTACTGGAGAAACTCTCAAGCAGCATTTGTTTTTTACTCATGTTTTTACTTGCTAAGCTGCAACACGCACATCTAGTAGGTCAGCGGGTGATGACTGGTGATGATCTCACATGTGTGTGTTATAGGCGTGGTAGGGGTGAGGAGGAAAAGTGCAAGTGCAAGTGCCAAGATCAATGTCATTACATTATATATCATTTCCTCATGGCCCGATAACAAATGCTTTGCGGCCTGGTGGTTGGGGACCGTTGCAATAGATGGTACAGGAGTAGTATAATGGTGCGTTCCATTTGAACTGGGAAGTTGAAATTTCAACTGGAACACCCCCTGAAGTTGAATTTCCAACTCGGAAAGTCGGGTGTAGCTCACTAACCCCGACCTCAAAATCGTAAATGGCTGCTCTGTGCATCAACAGTCGTGAAAGCTGTAGTTATGTAATGTTTAGTGTCTCATTAAATCAGTACTGTCCAACTTCTATCTGTGGACATGTTGCTACAGTGTTGGTATGTGCCGAATACTACGTAATGCATTAACTGGTATTGCTAACAAAGGCACGTGATATAATGGTTTCCTGACTTGTTGGAGCACGGTCAACTCATTCCCAGCTCTGACTTCCGAGGTAAATGGAACGCAGCGTGAGGGTAAGGCAGGGGCGGTGGTGTTGCGACTGCTTTGTTGACAGGCACTTTGAACCTGTTCCTTGACTTCATGTTTTCACCAAGCCTGTCTATGTCAAAAGTATCTGTCCTTTTCCTGAGAAAGCATGTGCCCTGTGTTGTAATGTTCCTCCTGAAGGCAGAGAAGACATTGATCAGTAAAAAGAACAACATTGTTCAGTCAGTTCAAGTGTGTATTGTCTCCTCTCTCTTTGTGGGGTGATTTTGTCAGTAATCTACACTGTCTTGGGCAATCACACATTTCCAATCTCTGGCAGGTGGGCGTAGTTCAATAGGAGAATGAGCTGTTTTACACAGAGCTCAATGTGCAGACTTGCATCTGTGTGGTGGTGAGGAGTTGGGAAATGGCCAATTACTGAAAACAATGGCTGCTGTTTTCTCCAGGAGGCAGGTGTGTTATGAAGAGAGCCATGGAAACAGTTTGTCGCTCTATTTAAATGATACATTGAACTGCCTGAGCAGAAGTAGCAAACCGTCTTTTCTGTTTCTTTAAAGTTCCTCTTAACTGCTTTCAGAGTGCATTTCTCTTTTCTTGTGTGTGCACGTTTCTATGGCTTCCTCTCCTTTTATGGGATCAAATCAGCACGAACAAGCAGACTATAAACTGTGTGGAGCTGCTAGTCCAAACTTGTAGCTCATCACCGAGCTAGTCGGGGTCAGAAAAGGGGTTTTGTTTTGAAAGTTGTCACAAAGTATTTGCGGTTAACGCTCATTTTAGAAGCTGACTTATTTTTAGTTGTATAATGTCACCAAGGAGAATCAGAGAAAAAACTATGTAGAAAAGTAATAAAGACTTTGCTCAAGTTGTTCATGCTCTCAGTGGTTCATATATCCACTCTAAACAATCATTCTTCTTTTTATAGGGTCATATAACGCTGTGCCTTTTCCCAGTTTTCATTCATTTAGACTAAACGGACCAGAGGTTTCATTTCACTCTCCTGTGAGTGGAAACGGAGGAGTGGAGTGAGAAACCTGAATGGAAGATACTGTGTGCAATTTGAGTCAAAAAACTTACTCCTTCTCTGAGTCATAAGTCTTAACACGCAGACATGGTGCACATATTTTTAGATTCAGTGACCAACACTTCCCGAGGATATCATTATCTCGGTCTATCACGAATAAATGTCCATAAATCCACATCCGAAAAAAAGACTCTCCTTATATCTGAACTTGCCTGAGAATGTTCATGTTTTTGTGTTTTCTTCAGTCTCAAAATAATCCGGTGATAGCTGTCTGTACAACTCGCAAATTAAGTCGTCAGCACTCACAGTATATCACATTTAAGAAAGCACAGCAGCAGAGGAGACCCCATGTTTCCTCAGCGTTCCCCTCTTAAACAGCAGCCGGAAACCTGCCAGTGATTATCACACAGCTAAAACAGATTATCAAAGCAATATCATCAACAACCAAATACAAGTAAAAAAAAAAAAAAAAAAAATGTAGCAAAAAAGTTAATTAAGTCATACAAAGAAATATATCACATTCTGCTCTTGCAGATAAATGACCAATTAATTTGCACACACACTAGAAATAAATACAAACAAATACAACCATCCAAAGATAAATACGTAGATTAAGATAAATAAGTGAGAAAAATCGTAATAAGACAAACTATTCTATTCTGTTATTGCACCAACCCGAAGAGAGACCAATTGAGTTCAGAAAATGCATGCATGTACATATGAACACTCATCATGTGCAGAATCACCAGAATACAGATACATATACATCAGTAATACCGATCTGTATTAATAAAAATTCAAGACAGCAGCAATTCTTCATGTAAGCCCCCAGGATACTCAGTCTGTAAGTGATGTATCCAGCAGGCCCTATTTTCTGCCCTCAGTAGTGGTCTGACAGCCTCGATACCCAGGAACCGCAGCATACACACTCCTATAGTACTACTCCTATAGTTGTCTGTACATCCATGTGTAGAATTTGGCGCACTTTCAATGATGCCAATTTTCCAAAATTTAAACAAATATAGGCTAAAACACAGGGCTTAAGATGTAGCCCCCAGCGAACTCACTGATTCCATCTTATACTTTTGTATAAAGTTTACAGAGAGACTGTAGTTCCAAAACTTAAATCATGTCTATTCCTCAAATAGAAGTAAGAAAAATAATAATAATAATATGTGTGACGAAACCCATTATGAACTTTTTTCATGTTGCAGTATCAATATTTATTTTTTACATTACTAATGCTCAGAATGTCCCATTGGCATTGTTCTTATATTCCTGGAACACTGACACTCCTCATTCTCCTCAACCCTCCATACATATCAGACTTTGAAAACCCCTGATTTAGACTGGCTGTCTTTTCTCTGGGCGTAGCTGTGCCTTTTGAAGGAGACATGTACAAGTAAGTGGCTGTTAACTGTGCCCTATCACACACAAACACACCCTCATAAATCACTATAACTCTGAGTTGCAAAACACTTTCTTTCCCTTCCTAATCCCAGAAATGTTTTCATCAGAAACTAGCCTAAACTTTGTGGGTATGTTCTCCTATATATTCCAATGGCTTTTTGGCTGATGGCTGGGTGTACTGCATATAAACCGCCAGAAAAAGAGGTGGGTATACCCGGTATACCTGCATATACCCTCCACCACACCACTGTGTGTGCCGATTCCTCTAAAAGATGTATACCTACAGCCCTTTCTATTTGATCTGCTCCTCACTGGCAGTGTTGTATCCAATGAATATATAAGATTGGAGAGCCCAGATGTAAAGGTGTGTACAGCTTATCTCAAAGCACAGGCTAATAATCGAAGCTGTTAAACTAACAAAAGATTGATGGGACTTGCACGCTTGTGCTGAAGGCCTCTCCTGATTGTTCTGTACAGTCCTGAATCTTTTTCTAAATCTTTCATGGTTGGCAGAGAAAAGGAAATGCAAGGAGAAATAAATGAGGAGGAACACAGTGTCACACTTGTGTGACCGGGTCTTTTTATGTGTTTATTTGCATCTCTTAGTTTTAAAACTGCACCACAGCTGTTAACAGATGGATTTTCTAAAGTTCACCCACTCCATTCCACCTGAACATCTAAGCACTTGCATACTTGTTCAGCTATAATTAACTCAGCGGTTAATTAGGATGTTGCTATGATATAATTATCTGTTTTGAGTGGCAATACAAAGTGAGACGAGTCATCACAGCTGTTATCAGATTTCAACAAGTGTCATTTGTCAGCTGATATGAGAAAAACAAAACAACCAGTGTAATATGTCCAAACTACTCTTTTGTCAGTGTGGTGATTGCTGTGTGATAGAAGTGCAATGAGAAATCTGGTTGTCATTTAGTTTGGTGCCTTCAAATCAAATTCATTATTCCGTCATGACAGATACTGGCTGGCTTAGTAAAGCTTAAAACTACCTGTAAGGCTGAGATACCATCACTGTGTGTAATTACGTTATTGATCTATTTGTGTGTGTCTGTGCCTTTCACAGATATTGCACGAATAAAACTGCAGCAAAAGGAGATCTACTGAGATTCTTATTTCTGTTTACATTCAGACAGTGGGTCTGCAGGGTGAAGACAAATAAAGGCAGCTCGAATATTGCTAAATATCGGTAAACAAACCCGGGAAGTTGGGATTTGAAGGATGGGGGTGTGAAGAAGATTGTGTGACTAACTGTTTTGTGGCTCCCAAATGAAATATCACCACTCTTGAAGTTATTTTGTTTTGTCTTGTAATACAAAGGGAAACAAAGTAGCTGCTTACAGCTGCAAAATATTTAAACACATTGTGGATGATGGTGAGACAGCTAAAGATCTTGGAAATCAAAGCAAACAAACAAAAAAAAAAGTATTGAATCTTTGTCAAAAAGTTTTCTGGCAGGTAAACTTTATGTAAAGACGATCACTCCTAAAACTTTGTGATTTCTGAATTTCTGATTACTACTTTTTATGAAAAAGTTTTTAAGAGCCTTTTTTTTTTAATAACAAATGTCTGAACTGAATTTCTCAGTGAATTTCTGTGATTGATCACAAAATCAATACGACAAATTTCAAGAAGAAAGCTGATTTCCTTTCAGGACATTAACAGACATTTTCTTCTGTTATCTGTTTGAACAAATCCATTGGTGTTCACACCTTAAAGTTTAATTTATTGTAACCTTCTATTAAGTCAGACAGTCATCGTTACTGTGTAAAAGTTTATGTTAGTCTTAAAAGAGTCTTAAAAGAACAAGCAGGAATTCATGAAAAACTCCTATCTGGCAGATTGACTTTGTCTTCCCACTGGTACTCGAGATATCATCAATCTGTGATGTTCAGTAGGAATGGAGGAAAATCAATTCAGTTAAGCACCTAATGACCAGGTTGTATCCACAAGACAATATATTTACAGCAGTCTCAACAAATTCTAGTATTATTAGATGTTTATTTGCATCTTAACTTCATGTTTTTATCTTTAGAACATTTAGTTTTTCATTTACTTTACCCAGTCTCTTGTTTTCTATATTGTAATAAACAGCATATTGCACGCTCAGCTGATTTATTAATCAGTTTATTCTATTGCCCACATTCACTGGGATTAAAGGCCTTATTATATTGTTCCTGGCAACTTCCAGAGGTGTGTGACACTAATGTAAGCAGATATGTAGCAGAAATCTGAATACTCTGAAGGCTTCAGCTTACTGCCTTAGTCATGTTATAACTAGATTATTTATGTGTGTAAATGAACACTTCTTGAATGTCTGCAATGATGAGTCCACAGAAAAAGCATTGGCCTTTGAATTTGAGAAGCCAGCAAGACAAGACATTTACCGCTGATATTTTAGATAGCATAAAATATTGGTATATTTAATTCTGAAGGAATAGTGTCGAGGGCCGGGTATCGGTACTCAATACCTATCAGTACGGAAGTAACCCAGTACCAAATAGTATCGAAACTTCTCCAGTCAGACGATACCTGAATTCAATCCTTTTTGTACCCAGATCGAGAAAAAAAATACTTTTTGTATGATTTTGCTCGCAGCCAATCACTGCAAGAGTTCTTCGACGTGTGATTGACTACCACAGCAGCTACAACCCTTACATACAGTCTGTGGAGCGGTGAAGTCGAGCGTGGTGTATTTCACGGAGTTGGCAGCGTGATGAGATGCCACCAAAACATTTGTGTAAAAATCATTTGCATGGGGAGGAGTGGTGGTGACATTTTACACAACTGAATGTTTCCATCCACATGATGGGTATCGAATGAAGTAGAAAAAATAGGGTTTCAAATGAAGATCTCTATTGGTATCGGTACCACTTTAGGGGTACTGCTACTGCTGGGATCGTCATTTTTTTAAACGATACCCAGCCCTAATAGTGTAACACCATATCGTCTGCTGTTGAAGATACAAAATACAGCAAACAAAACCCCAAAATTACCTCCATATCCCCAAATAGTGTTTTATGGTGACATCAAAGGACTTAGTTCGTTCCAGTTAACACCAGTGATCATGCCGGCACCACGCTGGGTCTGGCAGCGTGCTATGAGGTGACACCATAAGCCATTGGCTCTCAAAAGACAGTGATCACACTGAAGCTGTTAAACCTCTAATTTGTAGTAATAGTAGCCATTGGAGGGTAACTTAACATACATATCATTAACGTCTGTTACAAAAGGGGAAGATGTTTTGCTTCAAGGTACCTGAATCCCTTGAATGGGAAGTTGTAGTAGTTCGTCATGGGAGGCAACATGATTGGGATACTGCGGTGCCCTTGCCTGAGCTCATTTCGCCAACATCCGAGTTAAAGCAGTGGGGGGTCGAGGGGTGGATAAGGCCCTTGAGAAAGATGGAGAATTAAATCACATTCGAACTAGAAAGGAATCGAGGAGGAAAGGCGGCGCAATAAGCAGCATTCGGATGATGAGGATTAAGATATTGTGAATGGGAGCATGAGGACAGAGAGATATGGTGACAGCGTTTTTGTCTGCGCATTAGGGAGGCTGACTAGCTCACTTTAGTTTTAGGTCATCATGTCATTTAGGGGAGATGAAAGGGCAGAGATGAGAGGAAAAGCTAGAGGCAAGATGAGAGAGGATGGGGACGATCTTTAACAAAGTCGCCATCAGCCATGCAGTCTGATCCGGCACTAATATCAGCTGACTTAATTAGACACTGCTCGGTTTTTTAAGTCCTTTCTTGCGCCCCTTGTGTGGTCTGTGTGTCAGGGTGGTGTGTTTGTCGTGACTCCCAGACCTCGTGGAGGGAGGGACTGTCACATCACACGTGGGCAGGAGGGTATGAGATGTCGACCAGGACCCTTTAAGATCTGACTTCTATTGCCCCAGCCCTGAAGGTGGGCAGAATAATAGACGGTTCACAGATACTGGCCCGCTTTCTGCAATCTGTCCAAAGTCTTTGTAAGAGAAGGCTGCTTCCCACGCTGCCCCTCGGCACAGGACCTGTGAATATTTGATGCTTGTTGTGAATGGCCTGCAGTGAAGCTTGTGTTGTTATTAACAATCCAACAAATGGGACCTAAAAAAAAAAATCCTTGACTTACTGTCTTTCTAGGAATACAGTAGTCTGGCTGGGTACCTAAGCCTTGTTGGCATTGAGGCACTACTTCTGCTGGGCGCTACGGGAAACAACAACAACAGCCTCTGAGTTATCAACCTATACACTGAAAATGTATAGGCACATATAGAAAGTATATGTTTACAACATTTGCTGTCTAACAGGGACATTCTTGCATGCTTACCGACCGGTTTTGGGAAAAGTTTTATTTACCAAGCCTGACCTGTTCTGCAAGAATTACATACAGCTAGCAAATCATCTGTGTTTTCCTCCAGAGCTATAGTATATGGAGGCTTCACCTCTCGAGCACCGATGATCCAATTATGTTTGTAGTATCAGTAAAAGTCATATCACACAGTCGACATACGCCTTTTAATGTTTTATGTGGCATTTTCTTTTGCGGGGAATTAGCCATTTTAATGTCATGCCTCTACTAGTCTCACATAGTCAGACCTGTATCCACAGCGCTGTGTCTTCTACATGTGTAAATGCTCCACCAAAACAAGCTTCCTCCCGACACTATTTTGCAGAAGCACCGTCACTGTATCCGGTGCGTAGCTCCGCCCACCATGCAGCCAATGCGATTGTGATTGGTTGAAAGAAATGCACTCCAGGCCAGGGAGTTTTTTTTCTGCTATACCAGAGGGGAAGACGTTCAGTCCAGACCTACCCCCCAGCGCGGACACAGCACTGTGGATATAGGTCTGGCTACACGAGACTATAGGTGGTAAGTTGCTGAGTGGCTCACTTTGACATTTATTCCAAGTTCTTCTTTATCATTTTAAAGGCAGCTGTCACACAGAGACATTCATAACTCCTGTTTAGGGCTGCACAATATATCGTTTTTGTATCGTCATCGCAATATCAACTTGCGCAATAAACACATTGCGAAAGACACTCAGTTCGTTCAGTTTGAGTTCGTTGAAAGAGAGAATCGGTAGAAAACTGCTCTTTAAAATGTAACTATCATTGTTTTTTATTTAAATGGTGCCTTTTGTGTTGAGTTCAATGTTCAATTTGTTCAATAAAATGTCAGAAATAACTTCCTTTCAGTTTTTTTTTAATCCAACAAGCACTTTGTTGTATTTTAGCAGAATACTGAAAGCAGCAGAAAGGCAGAACTGATCGTTATCGCAATATTCAACAATGTTATCGCATATTTTCCTCATACCGTGCAGCCTTAGTACCGATGTATATTGTGCATCAAAATCAGGAAGTTGTACCCTTGACAGCGTCATGTGTTGGTTGCTTGTAATGTTGTTGTTTTTTTATGTAGGAAAGCTGACGCTCTCATCGCACTCATTCGCTCTGGATCATTGATAGAAGCCCAGTGTTTATTTATTGCAAGTAATATCGCTATCGCAATATTCAACAACGTCATCGCATATTTTCCTCATATATCGTGCAGCTCTACTCCTGCTCTTATGTTTCGTCTTCAGAAAAGAGCGTTAAGAATTATTAACTGTGTGCATCTCAACCATTGTTTCTCCAGTCTGGCATCATCTGTGTTTATCAAATCATCCAACTACAGATGTGTTTATTTGTATACACTTCCATTAACAGGATCCTTCCCTCATATTTTCATGAAGAGCATTCTTACAGTCATCAATTCCACAATTATTCTCAGAGAAATAACTCTAAACTCAGGCCTCCTCTCTGTCGATCATCTCAGTTACAGTTTGGTTTAAATTACAGAGGTTCAGAATCAGGATCACAATCAGATTTACTGCCAAGTAGTTTTTACGTACAAGGAATTTGTCGTGATGATACGGTGCATTAACAAGAAACAACACAAAAACAAAAAGTATTCATAAACAAATAAAAGACAACAACAAAAAAAGCAAAGAGCATATGTACAAGTGAAAGAGAAAGCTCCAAAGACATGTGGCCTGAGGAACTCTGAGTATAAATAATATTACAGTAGGAATATGTAAACAGTACGTTCTGTATGAGAGCTGCATAGTTTAGAGAATATATACAGAGAATATTGACAGGAATATGCAATATAAAAAATAAGATTGCAAGTAGTAATGTTTTGGGAAAAAAGTCCTGATGTTTCAAGAAAAGAGTCGTAATGTTCCGAGAAAAACTCGTAATGTTTCAAGAGAAAAGTCGGAATTTTTCCAGAAAAAAAGTTGTAATGTTTCGAGATTAAAAAAAACTCTCTACTTTAATCGGCCTTGTAATCTGAGATAATCAGCCGATGCCCATTATCTCAAAATGTCATTAATCTGCCGACCGATTAATCAGTCTATCCATAACCCCAAACCTGAGCGACATCCACTCGAGCCGTCTTCTCACACGGGCCACAAACACCCTGCAGGATCCTGCAGGACTCCTCACACCCTGGAAACCCCCTCTTCACTGACCTCCCCTCAGGCAGACTGAGATCTCCCAGCACACACACAAACATGCTGCGGAACAGCTTTTTACCCAGAGCTGTGGACAGGCTGCATAAATCATAGCTCCCCTCCACACACACACGCACACACACGCAGACACACACGCAGACGCACACACAACTGGTGCCTCCGGACTAATGGGCTCTGTGCAATAACTGTCATGTTTCCATTTCATTGTCCCCTATTTTTTATTTTTTTATTCTAAGAGTATTCATTACATATTTTAAAGCTTTATGGGTATGAATGTGTATGTGGTCATGGGTATGAGTGAGATGTGCTTGGGCTGTAACAAGCTAAGTACCGTTAGCGACTGGACTGGCTAGTTAGCTAGCTTGCTAATTCCTCCATGCTTTAATGCTGCACTGGTTACAAAATGAAAAGACCCTCTGGCCCTGCATCGACTACCGGAGTCTAAATGACATTTCGGTAAAGAATCGGTACCCTCTGCCACTCATCACCTCCGCCTTTGAACTGTTACAGGGGGCT
>JAOVVB010203827.1:0-10834 GCA_028570985.1 Heterobranchus longifilis
TGCCACATTCTAAGCAAAGCTTGGGATTTATAAAAAAACAAACTTGATGGGAGAATGTTCGGTCCTCCACAGACCCCCAATGCATATGCACATAAACTGGAGAAATGAGAAATTGCGACGGTAGAAGGATGAATCTCGAGAAATACTTTGATATTGATACCATGGTGTAAAAATAAATCGAAATATTGCCTCTCACGTATATAATGACTTGCCAGCAGTGGACACGGAAAAAAATAGCATTTAGGATAATAAATACAGATTTGCAAAAGAACCCCTCAAATATGTTGCAGTTTAATCCAGAATCATATTAAATTGGATCTGTAATTATTAAACAATACTTGCATGTTTGGGTTAATGTATTCTCATAAATAAAATTAAAAAGGTGAAACAGCCTTGCACCAGCGTGTCAATGTGATGCACCGCTTGTAAGAACGCAATGTATGGAAACCATAACACTATTTCTTGAATAATTATTTCAATAATCACTGGGTGCATTGGAGACCCCAGGACTGGACGCACTCAGCTCCAGTTCCGCTGCAGCACTGAGCCTGCTGAAACATGCAGCGTCTAAAAACAATAGAACATGTCAGAATTGTTTGTGTAAATAAATGTTTAAACACAAATTGAACGCTTTTGGTTTACTCTGTTTTCAAACGAGGGGATACTAAGTATACCTAGATTATCCGGTGTGTCTTGTCTGTGTCCCCCTCCACCTGCGTCACTACTCCACAGAAGGGATTCCCCATAATAATAATAATAATAATAATAATAATAATAATAATACCGGCAAGTCACTCATCAACGTGGCTGAGCTCCGGTGTCCCTTTCTCCTACCGGCGATACAAACAATGTCTGTCGAAGGCATTTTGGCCTTGGGCTTCATCTTTATTTCCGAGAAGATCTGACCTTCTGAGCCAACAGCATTCACAATGTCCACCACTCTAACGTAATGACCACACTGTCTACCAAACAACATTTTTTCTTGTTTTAACCTCCAATACAATAACTTTAATTTCACACTGTGAAATTTATTTTTTTAGCCTTTCTCTTGGGATTTACCATCAGTCGTCATGCAGTCAGTATGAATTACTATTTATTAGGGGTTTCACTAATCGGCATCTGTGGGCGTTACGTGACACTCGCAAAAGGTGCGCCACGTTTCGATTTGATTGGGATTTATAAAAGGGGAACCGGTGTAGGGCGTGCATGTGCACTGTGTTATAAACCTGCTGTCACACAATTCCGAGGCGAAATTCGCTGGTCAAAATTCACCATAGTTGAACTCTATGCGATGCGAAGATCCGTCCCTTCGCTCGCATACAATGAAAGTGAACGGAAGGCAAAGATTCATAAGCACATCCTGTGTTTCATCCATTCGCCACCTTTTGATGTGAATCCTACTCAGTGTTTTATAAATGAGGTCCCAGAGTGCAGGGTTCTTTTTCGGTACTTTATTCTCTCTGTAATAAAAAAATAAAAAAATGTCAGTTGTAAAATTAAGTCAAAACTACTGAATTTCAGCATTGTTATTTACTTAGAGCATTTTGTTATTTATTTAGGACATTCTACACACCATACAAAATAAACCCCCTCCCTCTCCCCTTCTAACCTGTCCCTACAGCCTGCAGCCTGTCAGTCCGTCACCAGGGCAAATAGAATGCCATGTGTAGGTTTCGGGGAAAGTGAAACCAAAACATTACATTGCATTACATCACATTAAATTACATTACATTATATCGCAGCCAGCATTGTCGGCGCGGAGTTTTGTGTAACCACACGTGTGACTGCTTTTGGTTGACTTACTGCGTCTTGACAAGCTGGAGGGACGTCGCTCTGCCCTGCGTGCGTCTGTGCGCAGGAGGAGAGGACAGACGAGCATGGGTTTACGCGCTCTCAGGTACAGGCTCCTTCCTCCCGCGTAGCCAGACCTATCTCCGCAGCGCTGCTGGGGGAAAGTCTGGATTGAATGCGCTTTCACTCCCGTTTCGCAAAAGCAGAATAAAGAAAGCCAGGACAAGAGAGGAAACGAGGCTTGACATAGACAAGTCAGACCAGCCTGTCTTTGTGCCTTAAATCACTACGGCCAAGCCAAGCTGAGGAGGAGCAACTCAAGCCAGGTGTAACCAATTCTGATTGATAATGCACGTTCACGGCTTTCTTCAACACACCACGAGTTTGATCTCAGATTTACTGATGGAGACATGGAAAAGAAGCGTTCACTGTACTTTACATCCAGTGAACAACAGCTACTAATGCAAATATATATATATATATATACAACTGCAATAATATATTCATCAAACCTCTAACAACAGTATGGAAAGCAGTCTTCACAAACACAATAAAACAGTAACAACGACTATCACATGAATAATTATAACAATTATAATGATCACAATGTTAAAATAATAACAGTACTTTACTGAATGACAATGTGTACCTGTGGTATTTTCTCAACACCATGTATCACTCTTCTTGAAGGTGCACAAAAACAGTAACTAATAAATAATGAATGAGTTGTTAGTAGACTGTGCTGCTCAACTTCTATAAAAGTTGTCATTATTCCAATTCACAGATATTTATGAACTAGCCATTGCCTTATGATTCTATATAAACTCATCATTATCTACACATTTTTGTGTACCATATAGTGTTCTCCAAAATACATTTGTAACTGTCGATTTTTAATGCATCTTGACCAGAGCTTTTAGTGTTGCTCTCCCCCAATGTACTGGTGTGTATTTGTGTAGCATAAATGCTACTGCCACACAAATGTGTTTGCAAGGAAGATTAAGGCCTTTTGAGTTGCAGTTGCTTAGTTTGCCCACAAGATGTCACCACTACACCTGCTACCAGAGGCACACACACAGTTGTCACTGGATGACCCACATCCATAAATATGCTGTTGACACTGACACCAACAGATACACACTAATACATGGCCTGCCCTTTGCATGTCCAATGTGTCTTAGGGTCAAATATACTGCTGTGTACTGTGTAAAGGCACTATTATTATATTGATGTGTTGTGTATAGACTTCACTGCAGTTGATTATAGTGCCTTCGCCAGCAGCGCTGTGTAACTGCTAAGTAGTATCTTCTTGAACAAACACACAGTCTAACTCAATTGCTGTCGCTCAATTTTCTTGGCCCAGTGCAAACGCAGTCAGTTGACCCTTCAGTCTCTCGAGAATCTGTAAATAAGTCAACATGGTACAGGATTTCAGCTTACCACACTGCAAACCTAAATGAAAAGTATAGGCGCACATGACTTCATAACATTATCACCCATTTTATTTGCAGGAACCAGTATTTTCTATCTATTTTATCCTGCCAGGAGCTCATATTATCTTTAAATCTATGTACTAAGACCATTAGACAGTGTGACCTACTGTTGTATGTTGTATGTTGTATGTTGTATGTTGGATCATTGAGTTACCTGACCCCAGTTCTAATCAGTAAACATGTTCTAGTAGAAACCCAAAATACAAGTATGAAACTGAAAATGAGCATAATATGGGACAACTAGTGGCCAAAAAGTCCATAAATATTTGGACTTTTTTTTTTAACTTTTTCAAAACAAGCAATGACTATGAGGTTAAAGTAGGCCTACTGACATTATGGTTTAAACCTTAATGTTTGGAGCTGTTCACGTCCATATTGGACAAAAGAATGTGACACAATCCTATCAGGGGCTGAAACGTCCCATTGAGCCCAGCTGATGCATAATGCATCAGAGTCCCATTGTCAAAGTCCAATCCAACACATGATGTCAGCTCCACTGTTTGCTACACACTCGGCTAGCAGCTAAACATCTATCATTTGAGGTTATTGGTTGAATGCTTGCCACAGACACGTTTTCACTTGGGAGGCATCAGATGGGAAAACATTACAATCCAGCAGCCATCAGCACATAACTGAATCTGAAGTCACAACTGCACTTGAGACCTTAGAGATCATGTTACATGGCCAGCATTTAATGCCTCGTGTTGAACTGTGCACTGATTGATGTTAACACTAACAATTCTATTAGGGTAAGTGTTTCCTTTTTGATAATTCAATAGTAGTGTGATGAGTGTTATTTCACAGCTTTAGTATGCAAGAGATATGGGGTTGTGTTACATCTTTCCTGGGGATGTCTCTCTGTAATATTAGTGGCGGAAGAGAGTGTTTTCTCTATTATGTAGAGTCTACGTCATTACCATAAAGACAGTGTTCCACAGTGGCTACCACAGGCCCTGTTGAGTTAGGCTTGAGGTGGGGAGGGGGTGGAGGAGGGCGGAGGGTGAGGCGAAATGGAGGGGTCTGGGTTTAAAGTGCTCCTGCCCACACATTAGAGACTTGGTGGATCATTTTCTATCAATATGGCACAGCACAATGCTTCAGTATGCATGTATGCATGTATGCATGCATGTATTTATGTATGTATGTATGTATGTATGTATGTATGTATATATGTATGTATGTATGCGTATGTCTATGCATGTGTCTATATATGTGTATGTATGTGTCTATGTATGTGTGTATGTGTGTGCACTCATTCCTTAAGAACACTGCGCTCAATGGGGATATTGTCACATTCACAGTAAAAGCCAGACTACGAGTCCTCCCCACCAGACTCAATCTTTCTATATGGTTTCCAACCACTCAGGTTCCTCATTGTTTGCATCGCACCACAGAACAGCTCACTGAAACTATGTCACACATCTTGAATGGCTGTTACATGTATGTTTGCAAAGGAAAGTACATAGCACGCCATGACAGAATAGTGGATCTCATAGTAAAGGACATATCCAACCATTTTCCACCCTCAGTGAGAATGTACAAGCATTCCCGTGTCAAACCCAATATGTTTCATCTCTGTAATAATAACCCCAGGTACTTTTTCACATCTGTCTGCTAATACACCAGATGTTATTGGGGTCAATGAAGAGTCCAAAAAGTGTTGGCTGTAGAAGTGGCCTGCACCGTTGACACTAGCTTAGAAGAAGCCTTTATGACCAAAGTCATTACTTTTTTTTTTTCAATTGTGAACAAGCATCAGTCAATACTGAAGCCACTTTTTCAAAACTCTTCATACAGTCTGCAACATGCATCTGGACCAAGCAGTTAATCTCACCTCCAAAACGCACTCAAATCACCAAAACACTTTATACATGTCTCAAAATAAGATCGTTCCACCAAAACACAATTCTCACTCAGAAAGCAAACACTGTCACTCATAACACACTGCAGGGAACATTACATCAGTGATGAACGTTTATCTTTTTTCACATAAATCACTATTTCTTTACTTTATTGACTGTATTAAATTATAATATGTAGCAAGAATGATTTAGAAAGGCAGCAGTTTTAGTTTTGTCAAAATGTTTGCACATATTCATTTACTTAGGAAAAATTTCCTGAAATTCCAGGGTTACAATATTACAAAAATAAAATATAATTAAATTAAATTAAATAAATCATTCCAAAGACCTCCCCTTTTGTCTGTTTGGTAACAAGACAAAAACTGGACACCTGGGTAGACTTTTTAGTTGAAACAGCAGTGTTTGGAATGATTATTATTTATTTTATTTTATTGTAAATATTCTGCTAAGATTTTCTATATATTTCTATATGGTTACAGCAGAAATGCACAGAATGTGCCATCTCACTGTTTAGAATGCATTTTGAACAGTTTTGAAAACAGTGAGTTAGCATTTTGAAAAGTGTTCTGCAGATATAAAGTGTTTTGCAGCTGGTGGAGTGTGAATGAGAAAAGAGTTAATGGATTTTGGAAAATGTGGTGATTGAGTACATTTTGTGTGAAAGCAATGAAAAGTGATTTACAGTCTGATCCACAGAGACTTCTCTGTTTCTCTGTGTGAAGAGTTTTCACAATGTGACTTCAGTTTGAACCAATGCATGTTAGCAATCGAAAAAAAACTGTAAACCACTCCTAATACCATCTCAGAGCTGGGTTACAGGTGCAGACTACTTGTTTTCATATTTGGCAGCATAGGACAAACTCACAGGTTGGTTGTACGAGGGCTAAACGGCTCACAAAGTACACTGTGCTGTTTCTGCTATCATTGGCAGTCGGCATATATGGCGGAGGCGCTGTTAGTTATATCCCTGAGACCTGAGTAGAGCTGCTGTGTTTTCTGTTGTGAAGACCTAAGGCACTGGTCCATGATTTTATGAATGTACTTAATGCACCTTTAATATATTTGTGTCCTTGTATTGATTCTCCTATATGTGGACTTATATGTTAATAGCAAAAGTGTGCGTGTGTCTATCTAATTTTATGATAACACATTACAACTTTCAAAACTGAGATACCCTCATTAGTCTGACAGGATACAGACATATTTTTGCTTATATAGCTTCTAAACTTTTCACTACCAGTATATAGATAACATTGCAACACATTTTATAGTAGCCTCATGATATTGAATTACATTAACTACATTCTAATAAGATCAATTTTCATATGTTGTAAAATAATTCTAAGTAACACTTACTTTGAAGACCACATCCTTAGTGCATTGTTGGGAATTCATAGAGGATTATGATGCATTTATAATGCTCCATGACTACACTCATAAACACACATAATGCTTTCCGATGCACTATCAACAGTCATAAAACATTATAGATCTGCCTTATAATGATTTCTATGTTCAAGTGTCTTATAGTTATAATAAAGTAGAGGTGGACTGATGGGACTTTATGACTACCTCAATAATCAGCTGTAGTAAGGACTCATAGTATGCTATAATAGTCCATGCTGTATCAGAAGTTATCACTGTATGTGTTAAGTACAGTCAAGTACATATTGATGCATCTTTAAGAAGGCATGCTTCATCATAACGTTGGTGCAGTGTGATCTCACAGTAATATGTGAAATGACCATGACCTCTTAACACCAAATTACGTGGTGTCACATATTGCGTCAAAATGACGTGGTGCCTCGACGAGAACAATATCAATGAAAAGTCTAGGATCCTTTGCCGTTGTGGACACACAAATTCCCAGGTGCAACCAGATGATTATGTATAAAGACTGCGTAAGGAGGTTGGCTGGGGTGGTGGATGGCTTCGCGTCCCGGTTGAAACAACATTTTCTGTCATTTTAATCATTTTCATATCCTGTAAGTGTCCAGATGTACTGTAAGTTACGTAAGGTATTTAATCCAAACCTACTGACGTGCTTTAACAAAATGTTTTTTTGTTGTGTTGGTAACACTTAATTTTAACTGTGGTGGCACCACTTACTTGTAACACAATATGTAATCCCACCACGTAATTCAATGTTAAGAGGTTGTGGTCATTTTTATGCATTTATGTGAGATCAGGTTGCGTTGGTGGCAAGTGTACAGTGTTAAAATAACTATTACAGTGGCTGCATGCAGTTGTTGTTGTTCTTGTTGTTGTTGTTGTTGTTGTTGTTGTTGTTGATTTGTTACTGTAGGACACCCCAACTCACTGTTTTCATCCCATAACGGAAAATAAAGCTTGACAAAATGTATTTTGTCTTTTTCTTACTTTGAATATACCATATGGCTACTGTAGATTTTAGAACTTAACGTTCCATTCCTAAAGCATACACATTTTACCTGTAATTATCTGCATTGTTTGAAGTACAGTATTTTTGGCATCTTACATAATAATTACTTATGATGCAGCATAGATTATTTTTCAGAAAGCATTATGTGTGTTTATGAGTGTAGTCATAAATCATTATGAATGCATTATAATTCACTGTGAAGGCCCCCATCATGCATAGATGTGGTCTTCATATGAAGTGCTACACAATTCTGATTATGGAATACATCAAACACATTGCATTGCATTTGTACTGTGGTTGAGAGGGAAAATGTGTAAGTGGGAACAGTAAAGGGGTTAGGCAAATGTTGAGCATGAGTCAGAAATAAAGTAGATGTGCAAACAATGAAAGTGCAAGAAATCAATTGCGAAAGATGAGAAAACACAAAGCAAACCCCATTATCAACCACTGCTGAAATTGAGATATTTGAATAGCCGAGCCCAGGGTCTTTCTGTGGATTTGAAGTGCCTCTGTCCTCTAATTGATCTGGCCGCAACATGGCCACAACATTTCCTCCCTGGGCTGCGGCGGAGATTCATGGGGGTGTTTACTGCATTTTGAAAGCACAGAATCAGACACAGACAATTAGTAAGAGCTTCTCTGGGCAGCTTTCTAAATCTCAGCAGATTAGCAGTCTTGATATATAGTTGATAATGTTGTGAGAGAGGCTGATGTTAAAAAGGCTGTACACCACTATAGTTCAATCTAGTTTTCCCCAAAATCAGTATTTTCTTACAGTAAGTAAAGATATAATGGTTTGTTAAAAGGAATGAAACACAAGAATGTCCAATTATTGATGATCTGGCATTGCATTTACTGGTGACAAAACTATTGAGCAGCTGCAAGAATTATCAGATCTCGGAGACTGATGTTCATAAAATTCACCATCAAGATATACAATTGAGAAATAGCTCATTGCATAACAATACAGGTAAACTTAGGTTAACTGTATCTATTAATAATAATATAGAATTGCTCATATGGATATTACAGCTTTACTGCCAAGATACTGCAGCAGGGGGCCAGTCCCTTTGTACCTTAGTACCTTTGGTAACCCATATAAACTGTACAGGTACGTAAACCCTGGATCTGTTTTGTGTTTCCACTGCAGACAGCACTCTTGAATGTAGGTTAAAATGTAGGTGGGGTTACCAATCAACGGACTGCAGTGTTTCTCGCTCCGCCTGTTAGTACCAGATCAGTGTGCCATAGGTACCTCAACAGAGAGGTGACAAAAAAACAGGACAGAATGGAATGGTTCTATTGGTACCAACCTCATCCTCTGTGGAACACACTGAACGGACTGCTTAGTGGAAACACGGCTTAACAGGTTAGTAGAAGTACTACAGAAATACCATTGGTATGTAATGTGTATCCAGGAGGCTTGAAACATAATGTTAAGTAGGAGCTATCTGCCTTTCTTCTATTTCCTCTCTTGGTGCAAATCTAATTTCCAGCGTCCTGTCTGTCCGGTTCATTCAGACCAGTGGGTTTCAGGTCTCACTTTAGGCAGCTAAAAATACGTTATCCTCATTCACTCAGCACTGAATCAGACATGTAATTCACTTTGACTGGCCCCATCAGTGCTTTCTTAGTGGACTTTGCAGTCCATACAAGAAGACATGCTGAAAGGTTAAGGAATCACTGGATTTATAAAGCAGCCACAGTGATGGGAAGCACTGCAACGACTTAACAGTCATACTAAAGACAAATACGACAAATCAGAAATATGGTAAATAAGTGCAGAATGGAGGCGAAGAGCCAGGTAGTAAGACCAGCTGCAAGATCCTCACACCCTTGAGGGTTGTTCACATTCCTGGTTAACTTAGCTCAGAGGAGTCAGTCTAAGTGGGTCACATTATTATTCATTGCCGTTAGTCCAAGGCTTAGTTTGACAACTTAATTTAGAACCCTATAGAATTAGGGACTCTGGAAGTGTGAGAATATGCATATGCACCAGTTGCACCCAAGAATTACATTTCTATAACTATTTTGCATTTTGAGGGGAAACTTAATACCAGATTTTTTTCAGAGTAGGAGAATGCCTTTTTACCAAATTCTGTATGGACTGAGGGGATGCCTTTTAGTCCCTAATATTGGTCAAGCTCCCAAAACACTGGCTCCTTCAGTTCCCATAATGACCTGCCTGGTTAACTCCTATATATTTTAAACTCTACGCTCCCAGTTTGCAATGTTTTTTTTAATGTATATAGTCTCCAATCAAAAGCATAGTCAGGTTGATTTCACTTCAGACATTTCCTCAGTTCCTCCAGAGCCACAGAAGACAGTATACAACTGATTTCAGAGGCTGCGTAGCATCCCCCTAACTAGTAAATTGACTTTGGCATGTAAAATTGGTGGAGTACCTCTAAGGTCAGAAGAACAACATGTGGGCTTGGTTAAATTCTTGGGTTTTTGTGGCCCTATAACAACGTCACTACTTCCTGCATTAGAAATTGAATCATTCCCTGTGAACATAAAAGACAAGGTTGGTGAATGAGTATGGTTGGTAATGAGTGGCTGAGTGGCTGCCATAATGAATAAATGAAATTAAAAATAGATGGATGGATGGATGATTAGCCACACAACCATGGCCAGTGGAATTTGTATGTGATACAGTATATTTAAGCAATATCACACAAGAGGGAGTGATGTTGTGCTGAATATCATCACTGCTGGGATTGTTTTTTTTCTTACGTATCCAGGTTTCTTTCCTTCCCTTTGTCTTCTGACGATCATTCATAATTTAACTCAAACATTATGTAGTGTTGGCAGAAGAATAGAAGAACGCAGTAATGCTCAACTATAGCAGTTTACTTCAACAGGAAGCGTTACAATAAGTAGCAGGCATACATCTTAACTGCTGTAGAAAAGTGCTGCCTAGTGGTAGAAAGCAGTATACATAAGGATAATAGTTGGGAATATGTTAGTTACAATCTGAGTCTGAGTCTAGATAATGACTGTTAATGTAATCAAGTAAACTCAATCATGGAATGCCTTATCCAATCAAATTGCTTGGTTGGAACTAACTGTTGTATAATACATTATAGTATAATACATTATAGTATGCAACACAGATATATAAATAGACAACATCAGACAATATACATAAATGAACACACCAGACAGTCAGGTATGTATGCATGTCAGGGGTCGCAGATGATCTTCTTTACTTGCATAAAGGTTTCTGTGTGTGTGTGTGTGTGTGTGTGTGTGGGGGGGGGGGGGGGGGGGGGGGGGGGGGGGGG
>JAOVVB010203837.1:0-10834 GCA_028570985.1 Heterobranchus longifilis
AATTGAGAGACGCGCAGGTGACCAAACAGAGGAGGTTGATGAAAGAGAGATGGCGCCAGGGACTCACTGGACCTCGATCGGACTCCCCCCCCCCCACCCCCCTCCATCTATTTTGTCTGAACCTCTTCCTCTCGCACCGAGGGGAACAACACCAGCGCTGCATCAACGCTTTATCAGCAGCAACCACATTCCTGCTGCATGAAGATGAATCGGCGGAGGGGTCCGCAGCTACCCCGGCGAGCAGAGGGAGCCAACGACGCAGCAGGAGCCGAGTAATCCTAGGCTTCTAGTATCACAGGACTCCAAAAAGAGCAACTGGATTAATGTGGAAGCCACAATGCCCAGTTTACAGATACAGCCATAAAAGAAATCTCCACTCTTTTTTCTGGCTGCTTTCTGCTGCAATCCTGTTCCATTCTCAAGAGAAACCAGACGGATGCAACCAACACCTTGCTTTCTCTTCATTTGTCAGAACTTACGGGAAATGATCTAGTAGCTGGTTGTTTGAAGTGGAAACAGACAACTCTCCACCCCCCACCCCCACCAGCGTTTCCAAGTGGTATAATTGTTGGTGCCGCTGTCGCTATGACAACCGGATTACTTTCTGTTTTCCTTTGAGCTAACGTTACCAACAACACAGGACACACTGCATTTGTTTTCAAACAAAATGCGTAATGCAGATGGTGATAACATTAGGGCTGCAGCGACTCAGTCGAATCGGATTTGGCTGTTCAATATGATTATTCGTTCTGTGACGTATGCCTGTTTTACTACAGTTTATGCATGTCTGGCGTGGTTGTTAGGCGGCTTCACGGCCCGTCTCCTCTCTCCTCTATTAACATGTCAGTATAAACACATCACACGTTCCTTTTTTCATTTATAGACTATCAAACAACGCTTTATTAAACTGCCAGATTTTTGAACGGGGTTTGGCAGTGACAGCGACGCTCACATAACTTAATATGGTAAACAAGCCAAGTTACATATACATTACATATACCGCTTACTTACACATTCCTGTAAATATTCCTTGTACATATCTTTCTAAACTATGCAGCTCTCACACAGAACATGTAAACAACTGTTTACATATTCCTTATTGTAACATTTCTTATTGTAATATTACTTATATATTAGAGTTATTTATACCACCTGTTTTTTTGAGTTTCTCTCACTTGTTTATATGCCTTTTGTGTTTTGTGTTTGTTATGCACCATTACATCAAGACAGATTCCTTGTATGTGAAAACTACTTGGCCATAAATCTGATTCTGATTCTGAAATTAGCCCTCCGAACTAATTTGTGCAAAGTAAGCTAACAACGGATCGGAAATGTGGACCAACATTTTTTGCCGACAGGGTATCAGAGACAAGCCAGAGCCTATATCATAGTAAGTTGCTGTGAGCTTCTAAGCAGAAGGTAGAAGATGCCTCTGTCTCACTCACCCTGGACGTCCGCAGCTTCTTGTAAGTTAGTTTGAAAAGCAGAGCAGCGTGAAAGACAGGAGCGCTCACTCTGCAGCTAATTCTGGGGGACCGAAATGTGCCCAAAAATACACTGCACACTGACAAAAAACCCACTGATGATTGGAATCTTTGACTCTCAGGGGGCAGCCCTAGATAGCATTTTCTGTCTGTTGATTTTCATACGAACGAGTAGATCGATCCAGTCAAGCTGGCGATATTGTTAGCAACCATTTGATCTCAGTGCTACGATAAATGCAGAGGAAAACACCCTATAGTATTAAAAGGTAGGCAGGTTATGTTACTCCTTTTCCCACCAAAAGTAGCGTGTAAATGCAGGTTTTGTTTAACAGAAATAATTACCTGGAAAACCCACAAAAATAGGCGTTAGACTCCTTTCCCATTGCTAGAAGACAAGTAAGCCTTTTGTTTTTTTTTTGGTTTTTTTTACGTGTGTCACGTTCAAAGGGGTTTTATTGTGAAAGGTAAGAACAGAAGTAGTGAAGCTGTAATGCACTGCTGTTGACAAAGTAAGAGTCTGTCGTCTTCAGACTACGGAGCCTCCGTGTTATTTTGTTACCTTCATAAGTATAGGCGCAACTCAAGCGCTTTCCTCTTCCTGTTTTCTGCTGTAAAAAAATCAAGCCTTCATTTGCGTCGTGAAAAAATTAAGGCTTATAGTGAAAGCGAGGCTTATAGGGAACCAATCTAAATGCTGATGGTGTCATTATTCTATAGCCATTACATTGTGCAATCAACATTTACTTCATAATGATAAGTTAGAGCAAAGCAAACGTGCCTATTGCCACTTTGAGAGACAATGCAGTTCTGAATTACAGTCATTTAACACAACAATCAGAGAAGAACTGTTTGCTGAATAATGCACGACAGATGAAGTATTACAGTGTGAAGAGAGCGTTCTGAATGAGTAACAATGCCATGTAACAGAGCTGTATCACTTTATGCAAAATGCTTGCGGCCACAGCCGAGGTCTTTCACTGAAACTGCGAGCTGTTGTTTGCCGTCTCGGGGAATCAGTCTGGCACAGCTGGGCTCAGACAGGTAGACAGTGTCCTCCAGGTAAATTAGGACCTTACAACCCCACACAGCAACTCTGACAAATCCACTGTCGGTATCAAAGTAAACTCATTATTGGAGATTGATGATTTGGGCGGCCCAGAGTTATAAAACAGCAGGTTTTGGTTTTAAGAACGTGAAATCTAACATTAAGAAATGAACATATGCAATGAAATTCTAATCAGGACAGCATGGGACAGCCACAGAACTGATTTATAATGGAATCTGCATAATACTTGTATTTATTTATTTATTTTTTAAAGGACAATGACGCTGGTTTTGCATGTCTTGGCAAACAAACTTTGTATACTTTACATCACTGCTGACCATTTTAAGGTAACTTTTTAATAGATTTCCTATCTTTCAGGTCGCTGCTCATTTTAATTTTGTATGCAATGAAAAGAAGTGAAACCTGGTTGGGATTAGGGTTGGGAACCGAAAATCGAGAACCGATTAGAACCGTTAGCAAATTGCCAAGAACCGGGTACATGTTAAAAGATTAGAACCGATCAGAACTGAATCCCACTAAATTTAAATTGACTTATTTTAATGAAACACTAAAGTCAAAGTAAGATCTGAAAATAATAAATATAGTTTTGTTTTCTAAACATTTGACCTCTTTTTTCTACCTTATTGGAATCGAAACTGGGAATCGATTTTCTAATTGGAATTGATAAAATTAAAACAATACCCAAACCTAGTTGGGATACATCTGGGGGCTTTAGTGGCATTGCAGGGAGTCACTGCTGTAGTAATCCATCACAGTGCATTTCTGTTGCTACTGTTGTTTTTGCGAGCAGGGGGCCATTTTCCAACTAGAATTCCCACCTTGCGGTTGTATGCCTCTGCCAACCAGTGAGTTTACATCCATGTCTGTCCAGACTCACATAATAAGTGAAGAGTTTGAAGGAATTTAACAAAAGGTATTAAGTGTATTTTCTGCTCCACACATATCTTCAACCCAGCAACACACCTGCAAAAAATATTTATACTCTTGTAAGCTTTCCAAATCTTCAATCATAGTTTCCTTAGTTTACTTTCACTTTGCATCAACGATAATAAAGTCCCAATGTCCTCATATGAGGACAGCTTCATGTTCCAATGTCCTTCCTAAAATACTGAAAATAGTCCGAAATAAATGCACTATTTCCTTCCGTTTGAGTAACGTTTGCTACAAACTATAGTGAACAGCTGTTTTGGGAAATTTCTGAGTATTTAAAAAAATTAAACAACATATTCATGAGGTGTTTTTAAAGATTTACGAAACCAATGGGCTATAAGGGCTGAGGCCAAAACATCCAGCACATGTCAGATTGAAACATTGACATTGACAATGTGCTGTAAGGAATATGCAGTAAATATTTGCTCTGCTTATATTTTCACAAACAAATCCTTAGAAGCAAAAAATAATGAGCCCTTATTTTTCTTATTTATTTATTTTTACAGAGGACTACTTTCAAATGTCATAAGAGCTGCAAGTCACGCCAAACACTTTGGACGCATCTGACAAACGACTGCACATGAAGCCAGTCACCCTCCAGCTGAGAAACGATGGTGGATAAAGCTTTTGTTTTGAAGATGCCAGGCTCAGGAGGAGCTTTCGTCCAGACACAAACCTGACCACAGACGTTCGTCTTCGACCGACAGGCCCTCTCCTTTTAGGGCCATAAGGCATCTGGCTCTTTGACGTGAGAGTCTGTACTCGACCAGAGAAGTTCCTTAACAACAGAGCTGCTTTACAGACAGCCAATCCTATCGCAGAACACACACACACCATCAAACGCAGAGGGAATATAGACGCTCACTTACTCTTTCTGAGAACCATTTAGCATCTGCTCATGAGTTAGCGGTTTCAGAATGTCCGTCCTGTGATGATGTGAATGACAGTGACACTGGCAGGGAGAAGACACAAAACCACCAAAGCACCCATCAACCACAGTAAAAGTCTTCCTCATGGGGACAGCAGCTTTAATAAAACATCTAAATGTGCATGTGAACAGTCTGCACTAAAGAGTCTATGGGCATGCGAGAAAATAACTTTAGAACAAGGAGGATCATTTAGGACCCTGGTTACCAAAAGTGTTGGCTTCGTTAAGCCCCTATTACAACAGCATAAGTATTTACTTATTAAATTTCCACTTTTAGTATCAGTGATGTCAGACAAACAGATGAGAGCTGCTAACCAATTACTTCACAACATCACCATGTCATGATGAAGGACAGCTTAACATTTTAGACGTCGTCTTACCTAAACAACAGAATAAGTTGTTTGCCAGTTGACCCCCAAAACAACGCATATATGACAGTTTAAAACATGTGGTTAATATTTAGACACCAAAACTTCTTGATTAGGTTTAGGAAAAGATTGAGGTTTGGGTTAAAATAAGTGTTTGTTACATAATTTAAGTTACATTTAAACTATGTATGTTACGTATGTACCGTAAGTTAAGGAAGTAAAAATAACTCAATGTTGACTTTTGGTTTCACATGGGACACAAACAGTGGTCTCCTGCGTCAAAGTCCTGTGTTTGTTTGACCCATCCATCCACCCCATCCAAATAGATTGTATACAATATGGACGTAGTCTCTGTGACATCACCCATAGGTTTCTGAAGAGCCAGAATGAAGCTCAAAGTAGGCAGTTCTGGTCATCGCCATCTTGGCAGTGCCTGACATCGACTAACTCCCGGCTAATCCAAAAATGGTCAAAGAGGTGGGGCGTGGATGGAGCTGAGGCAGACCAAATGAAGCCTGGCTCGAAGCTACCAAAAGCTACAAAGCTAGGCTAAGAAGCTAGCTAAATGGGCGCTCTATAACAGCAATGACTCCCTCTCTGAGCTGAAAAGGAAACACTGCGCTGCAACACGTCTTTCGGTTTAATTAAAGGCATTCATTTATAAGGATTCTATTATCCTACAGTATTGAAGAAAAAAAAAGAATATCCAAATTCCAAAATTGAAAATACCTACCCAACGGATCACAATCTGTATATAATCGTATATAACCGTGTATAGTTGAATATTCGGGTCCAGTTCTAATACTTTTCCTGCCTCAATTGCTACAAAGAAAATTAAAAAAACAAACAGACTTTATCTCAAAATAACTCCTGAAAAACATTTAATATCAGACTGATGATATCTTATGTGCAATGTCTGAATACAGACACAAGCCGACAGATATTTAATCATAAATACTGAGTAGAGGGACAATTCTTGGAGCACAATATGAGCACAGATGGCAGCTCTTATTAAAATCAACATGTTTGAATGGTCACTCTAGCGGTGCAATTAATAACCGTGGTGCCAGTTATAATGACTCAAAAAAAACAAACAAACAAGGCAAAATAACAGTGAATTGGAGCACAAGTCAGACTTGTTAACCAGCTTCATTTCATTGAATATTCTACATTACTGATGTTAAACAAATTTCCTTTTTTGATGCTCTGACTGTGTATGTGCACACATGGACGTAATCAAGATCAAATAATACCACAGCTGTTATTGAGAAGCATCATGCCAGACTTACTCAGTCTAAACATGTCAATTCTGCAGTGGCAGAGCGCAGGCCCTGGCTACCCCTGAAATCTGATTGGCGACCCCAGGTGCTACCTCAGTAAGAGACCCATGGGGGCGCAACCACCAACATTACTGTCTTTAAGAGGCTGTAGCGGACTTTGTTATCCAGCTAGAGTGAAGATATAGAAGTAGACGACCCAAGAAATCCATTTGTACCAACCATGTCATGCTAGCTTGTCAGGAAGGAGGATAAATAACGGCCCAATTTTAGGCTAAATTTTGTTGAGGGAAAATCTGGCATGGCCATTTTCAAAGGGGTACCTTTGAATATCTGACCTCCAGATATTTGAATGAAAATGGGTTCTATGGGTACCCACAAGTCTCCCCTTTACAGACATACACCTAAAATTGTGTATTTGAATATTTCTGCATATTGGGGTCCCTAAACCATATTGGAATTACATAAATTGGGTATCACTGGAAAGCTGAGACTCTTGTGGATTCAATGAGCCCAATTGTATTAATGTGTGATGATGTCAGTCCCCATAGTAACCATTTCATTCTAGACAAAAAGACAAGATATGAGTGGTGGAGACAGAGATGTTACATTAATCTTATTCTGACGTGTGGGTGTGTGGGTGCGCGTGCGCGCGTGCGTGCGTGCGTGCGCACACACTTCATGCCACCCCTGCAAAAATCAGTGCCTCACTTAGGCCACCCCAGTTAAAAAAAAAGTCTAGAAACGCCACTGGCAGAGAGATGTGCATCAGTGGGCAGGAAAAACCACAGAGCTAAACACACTCACTCCACTACACATTTACAACACATGAATACATGTATGAACTGCAGCCCCCCTGTTGCATACTCAATCGTTTGGAGATAGAGAAAAGATTTGAATTATCGATGACTGACAGTCATCTCCTGATGCACATCATGAGCAGAAGTAATCCCAGAACGACCAAAAACCTGAACAGAAATGTACCAAGAAAAATATCATTTACATGTTTATGTTTTAAGCATGCTGCTCATGCTTTCCTCTAAGGACACTCAGGAAAACAAAGTTAGGTTCCCTAAAATGCATTACTGTTGGGCCAGTGAACAATCTGTAAAGGCAGGAGTGTGCCACGGAGTGGCGCTGTGGACTGGAAGTTTGTATGTGTGAGGAGATGAATATACAAGAGAAGAAGAATAAAATTTAAGCGATATTCCTGAATGTTGTTGCCTTGAATTATAAGAATAAAAGAGCAACAATACACAATCAACTCCCAAAACACCCATAGTGTATGGTTGTTAGCATATTGAAGCTCAGTCTGTAATGAGATGTTTCCATTTGCAGTTTATCTACATGATTAGACCATTCACCAACCAATCAGGCCATCTGTCAGTCAAAACTGACCAAATAAAGCAGTGGTCTGTCTGACATGAAAAATGTAGATTTTGAGTGCTTGCTTGATTGGTTGATTGGTTGGGTGGTTGGTTGGTTGGTTGGTAGGCACCACATGGTGCCCAGTCCAGATGGGCTTACAAGACACTGGGCAACGACCAGGATGGCCACACGTCTAGTCAAAACATACAGTTTTACGGATTCAGAAAACATGTCAAATCAAAAGGAACATATTACTAGAAATGGGACTTAGACAACTTATGGAAAAGGGCTCAGAAGTAACTTCATCAGAATTCTGCTGCACATTATGTTGAACGCCAGTGAGCAGCAAGGGCTACACTGAAAAAATAAAACATTGGATGAATCAATCACACAAACTATTTGACATTGACTCCATGTAACATATTTAAATCAGTTAAACCTGTATTTTTTTTTAACTCCGTGCAAACTATTTTGTGAATGTTGAGCAAACCTAATTATTTTGAGTTGTCCTAAATTAAAAAAAAAAAAAAAAAAAAGAAGAAGTTGTCTTTATTGACTTAGTGTAAATATTACATTAATTTTAACCTAAAATGTTCAACTTCATTCAACCATTTTTTGAAGGTTGGATTATTTTTACGTTGTCTCAACTGAAACATTTTCCTACTCTGGTCCCGCTGCCAGTTTATATTGTATCAAAATGAAAAAAAAAAATAGGTTCAACCATAAATATAAATTAGAAAGTTTAGTTTAAATGAACAAACTAATTATTTTCAGCTGTTAGAATGAGAAAAAAAACACTTAAAACACAATTAAATGAACGACAGCATTGTTTTACTTTTTTCAGTGTACTGAAACAATTAATTGATAAGCTGATTACTCATTTTTAAATATTTAGCAATTTGAAAAGCGTGCGTGCGTGATCTTGATGTGCACTATTGTCTTGCAGTGCATTGCAGCTACTCGCAGCTGGAAAAAATTTAAAGAAATTGTGGATGTCTGTAAAACAGATCAGAAAGCAACAACAAACAAAAAACCAGCAATGAAATCACTGGAAAAACATTTTTGTGACAAGTTGTGAAGTTTAACTGGCAGTGACATTCCAATGCTGCAGTTTTATTTGCCATGCATTGGCTCCTGTATTGCATCATTTCCTGTTTGTATAAAACTCTGTTGATGTTTTTTGTGTACAAAGCTGACAGGAGTAATCAGAGGACCCAGTGGTCATTGTTGTCTTTAATTAAACTAAACTATCTGACACAGAAAACTTTGATCTTTGGGACATTTTACTTTCATACATGAGAAAAGAGTACAACTTGTAAAAACCCTTCGAACCCTCTGCAGCATCTCAGTAACATGTTATTAAAATATGCTTCAAAATGTTGAATGAAATGTTTGTTTGTCTTTCAGGAGAGAATTTATTTACCAGCCAGAACGAACAAGTTGGACCTGCCAAGTGCCAAAACCTTGATGCCAGCCTCGACATTAAAGCTATTTATTATGTAAATACGTTGTATATGATTGTATATATATATATATATCTATATATAAAAATATATGCATTTCCAAATATGTTGTATTACTACATGTTCTTACAGCAAGGATTTTTCTTTATTTTTTTTTGATTTTGTACATTTTGACAAAAGCACTGCTGTATGTAGCTCAACAATGTATTTAGTGAGCTTTGTTTGTATCTATAAATGTCTATTCCCTTTCAATTTAAAGAATACAAATAAATATTTTCAAAAGAGCAAGGATTCTGTAATTATTCACTGCTATCACTTTATTTTAAAGTTGCCAAAATCACTGCTAATCAACAATAAATACACATAAGCAAGATGGAGTATAGAAGAAAAGGTTGTGCTGCTCTCTGGTGGTGAACGTGATGTTGTAATGATTGTTCACACAGTAAACTCAAATGTAAAGCATTTTTCCACTGACTTTAACTCAGTGTTACTGACTAAACTTAAACTAAAAACGTCCCTTAAATTCTAAACATGAAAAATAAGAAAAAGCTTGTTTGTCAACAAAGAATTTGAGCCAGAGATTTTGAAAATACAGTCGTAACAAAATATTTTGTTTTATCAAGTCACGATTTTAATTTAAAAAACAGTAATAATATCATGAGAAGTAAGTAGGTGAGTTTAAGAATATTCTGAGAAAGAAGATCTCAAAAACGGTTTCACTAGTCCGACATTTGGACAAAAATATTTGAGCGCACGCATTTTGTTTTGAACATATTAACAGATGGTGAATCAGCTGAGTGGTTTCAGGGTTTTCCCTGGATTTTTTTTTTTTCGATGTGGCAAAGGCTGGAAAACGTGCACGGCATTTCTTATGTGCGCACCTTTAGAGTGACGAAATGAACGAAAATGATGTGAGGGATTGTGTTTTCTGCAGAAGCCACTTGCTCTGTGCTTCCTGTAAATATGAAAAAGAACAAAACCAGAACTACACAATAGTTTTGCCAAACATTTTCAACAAAGGTGGCCCACCTTTGAGTTAAATAGGCAGTGAAAACCCTGGGTTTACAAAGTTCTGATACTTTACTCTTGCAGGTCCCGGGTATTAGCATCTGTAACGCTAGCTGTCTCCTAGATCGGTATCTTCCTCACTGACTCCCCTGTCACTCCATTCAGATGCAAATCGTCTGCAGTTTGCCTCTTCAGTTGCTGGGTGACTTGAATTGTTCTGTGAAGGACATTAGTGCCTGACCTCTCTGCTATCGTTTTACAGCTCTCATCATTAAGTCTTTTTGATTGTGTGAATGGAAGTGCATGTTAAAAAACATTTAACTTTATTGCTGAATTGGAGGCATATCTAACTTTTCATTTACCTTCAATTTCAGTTTCAGTCAGAACTTCAGTTTTCCAGCCATTTTAATTTCTTAAAAAGTTGATTCAGAACATGACAAGCTGAATAGACATCAAAGTAAAGCTACCAAGGCTTTATGATATAAACCAATAAAAATGATGTAAACAGGCCGGCGAGAACACACGTTTCACTCACACACTGTCGAGACAAAGGTGATATCTAATCGCACGAGACTGTGAGAAACCTTATATTACTGAATGCTGCACAACACAGGCCTATCATCTCCGCTGAAGAACACTAGTTCGTGTATTCCTGCTCTTATCTGAGCTGCCATCAGTTTTTCAAGGTATCTATACATGTCTGTTTGCACTATTTAGCTTCTTAAATGGTGTTCTGTTCCTCAGCAGGACAAAGAGAAGGAACAGGGTCCTCTGTTTCTCCGTCCACCTCAACTTCTGTCCTCAAAATGTGTCTGTGACATTAGCAAATGTGCCAGCAGCCATTTAGCTTAGCTTACCATCTTAGCATGTCTATATGGTGTTTTTAACCATGTTAACGTGTCTATATGGTGTTTTTAACCATGTTAACATGTCTATATGGTG
>JAOVVB010203847.1:0-10834 GCA_028570985.1 Heterobranchus longifilis
CACACACACCCACACACACACACAGGAAAAAAACACCATTTAGGTGAATGAAAGAGTTAGCATGCCAGCTCACCATACAAACCATAGGCTGTATAAAAAAGATGGACGGAGCCTCCAGGTCCACTGGCTCAAAAAAAAACTCTGATTGTATACAAGTCAATGGGAAAATGAGCCTACTTCTCACTTGATTTATCATCTCAGGAAATATTTTCCGAATGAGTTTATGGTCTCAATCGCAAGTCTTCTTCAATACAGTGTGATGTTCATTTAGTAAATTATGGTCAGTTTAGAGGAAAATAGACAATAAAGCAATGTATGCTTTATTGTGTGGCTACATGGCGACCTGGCAATCAGTATAGAGGCTTAGCAATTTGTATCTATGGCCCTATACATTAAAATAGCCGTAAACTTGTTTTTGGGTCAGTGTTTTCGTCTTAGAACTTTGACCCTTTAACTTCACTTCACTTCAGTTAATTATAATGTTTTGGTCACCTAAAAATGTCTTGTTCAGCATTCTGTAGCACCTTGCTAACCGAGCTAGCTAGCTAGTGCTAGTGTTAGCTGGTACCTTAAGGGAAAGTTTGCAGATTTTCAACCAGCCAAATGCCAAATGATGCTTAAAAACAGCAGTTCACAAACCAATGGGTGATGTCACTGCTGCTACGTCCATTATTTTTTACAGTCTATGACACACACACACACACGCACGCACACGCACACACACACACACACACACACACACACACACACACACACACACGCACACACACACTGTCTCCCTGAGATCAGTGAGCCATAA
Source organism: Heterobranchus longifilis (assembly GCA_028570985.1). Lineage (NCBI taxonomy): Eukaryota > Metazoa > Chordata > Actinopteri > Siluriformes > Clariidae > Heterobranchus > Heterobranchus longifilis. The sequence continues at coordinate 800 of JAOVVB010203847.1, forward strand.
GCACCAGCGCCAGATCTACCCAGCAACACACACACACTTCCTCTAACCTTACCCCATAGTGAAACACGTGTTTCTTTCACGCTCATCCAATTCAAACAGATGGGAAGTGAGGAGAAAAGAATAGGAAATGAGACAGTGGGAGGGAATGGTGGAGCTGCGGAAGATGAAAAGGTGCATGGGATGATGGTGAAAAAAAGAACAGCAGGAGAGGAGAGAGTAAGAAAGATCAGAAAAGAAAGAGAAGTGGGGGGGTGTACAATTTTAAAAAAAGGAGGGAGAAATGTATCAGGAGAGAAGTTCAGCGGGACAAAAGTAATAGAAAACAGACAGAAGTACATAGATGTAGAACAGAGGACACTACAAGCGTTTTGAATATTTTAAAGAAACTTCAAATACATTCAGTTTTGGGGTTTGGTAGACTTTAAAAAGAGCAAGGAGGAGGGAAAAGGTGGAGACTGGCGTTACACTGAGAAGGGACAGACCGGAGGAAGACAGGAGAAAGGAGGGCACAAGTGTTTTCGCGATGTTCATGAACATGAAGTAATGAGAAGGGAGTAAAAATGCTGCCGGCAACAGAACTGGTCAGGCGTTCACTCCACACACACACACACACACACACACACACACACACACACACACCCCCACACACACATGGTCATAGTCACGCAGACAGGCACTATCCAGCGACTGGCTCTGCAGGGGGGCCAGACGCAAGGGGAACCCCGTGAGAGACAGAGTGTGTGTGTGTGTGTGCGTGCGTGCGTGTATTTGAGTGTGCGTTTGCTTGTATCTGAGATCATTGCATGAGGGAGGAGGTCATGATAACAAGCAAATCAGAACGGAAAGTGGGACAGAAAAACAGACAAACAGGGATATATCATATCAAGACAAACACACACTAAAAATAGATGGTTGCCGTGGAAAATGGATGACGACATAGATGTATGGAACCCATAACAAACAAACCAAAATTGGGAAGATGTATTTGGTGTATTTGAATTTCTGCAGTTCTAACAATACCATAAATAAGCCAAATTACAGATTTTGGCATATATTTCCCCAGACTGCTGCCGTGCAGGATCAGTGAAACTCCAAAATAAATTTAAGCTGATTCAAAATTAAAGTCAAATAAAAGGAAGGGTGGAAAAGGAAAAAAAAACAACAGCAATATTCCTTCCAATATTCCAAAGTTTGTTTAATTTTAAATGTCACAGACGTACTAGAAATTTTTAAAAGTGCAGCGTCTCACACAGACATTCTGCCTCTGACAGCGTCTTTCTGTCCGTATATCCTGGTGTAACAACCTGATTTCCATGGCGATCTTCAGCAAAACTAGCCATTTTGGTTGTGGATCAATTTCATTATTGACAGCACTCAAAGCCAAATACATACTGTCAGAAGAAAATAAATTTAAAGCCTAAAAATACACTTTTGGTGGCATTTATAAAGTGGAAGCTTTATTTTTATTTCATTTTTTTTTAGTATTATATTTTAATTAATTTAATTTATTTTATATCATATTTATTTTACATTGTTATTATTATTATTATTATTATTATTATTGATTCCATTAATTGCATTTCATAATCGTATCCAATTGAATTGAATTGGAAGCCAATGCAGACAGCTGTATTTTAAAATCAGACACACGTGAGACAAAGATAACAAATGGGTCTGAAACACGTCTGATGTAGACAGTTACACGTAACTGTACATGGACACACTACTCAGACATGTTAATGCATTAAATGCACGTTGCATGCCAGAATACACACACTCTCTCTTAATGTGTTTTTACTTTCTCTTCATTTACTCATGCAAACACGCACACACACACACACACACACACAATAGCAGACACCCAAACAGACTGGAGAGAAATGGGTTACCATAAGAGGCTTAGACAGTGTGTGTGTGTGTGTCTGGGTGTGTGGTCATACATGGCTGGGTAGACTGGAATAATGGTCCAGTTGGTGCGACCATATCCACTCCATAACATGTGTGTGTGTGAGTATTAATAGAGAGGGTATTACAGTCATTCAGAAATGAAGAGCCCCAGATTACCCCCAGATCCCTGTGTGCATTTGTGTATGTGTGCGTGCGTGTGTGCACACGTATGATGATATCTAAAGCTTCTCATAACTGTTGGACCACCCAACCATGACACTGTCAACAGATTATATATCTGTCTTTCTCACTCCTATTTTTCTATTTGCATCTTTTTCACTTGCATATCTTCATTGTTTCTCTTTGTTACTATCCGTCTGTCCTAGCTCAGTTTTATTTCCCACTGGGTTTCTTCTTCTCTTTCTCCATCTTTATTTGTTTCCTTCTGTCTCACTTGAATTCCTCAGTCTTTTTGTTAGTACTCAAAGAGCGACATTTCTTTTGGGGTTGAGGTTGCCCTTGTATTTTCCCAAGAGCTGGCAAGAATACAATGTCTTGCTCATGTGTACTTTAGACACACAAGTCGAGCAGATGCATTTTTCTGTTATGGACACCCAAACTTTCTGGCACTCACTCCTGCAGTGTTGCTCCCTTGCTAGTACTCTCACAGTGCAAACAGGTGACTGTTTTAACACTTCAAAAGCCTACTGGTTAAAATGTATGGTACCTTTTTTAGGAGCTGGTACACCTGAATCAGCTGCAATTAATCTTGGTTGGTGCTAGACTGGATAGACCTAAGGGACGGTGACCCGCTCTACTCTGCCTCTGATTGGCCTACCCCGATATTCTTATCCTAACCCTACCAATCACACTCCCCATCTGCCTTTGTCCATTCATCAGGCCTATCCAGTCGAGCAGCAACCATTAATCCTATTCCCCACATTTGCCATTTTGAGGTTACATCAGTCTTGGGTTCAATTTCTACCCACAAGATTCACATATACATAAAACTTATGTTGCTTCAGCACACAAGTTGGGACTTGAGCAGACATAACTGTGCTCTAAATACATCTTCTACGTGTTCCCCAACAATCACATTAATTGCATTTTAAAGTAAATGATGTGGAGTCAGAGTTAAATCTCATTTAGTAAAATTTGATGAAAAAACATGTCAGATTTTTGTAATCCTTTTTATTCATGACACAATTTCAATACTTTAATCAATGATTATGATTTATTGACTTACATAACCTTTCAGCTTATGTTGTACAGATTTTAGGGATACAAGCATTTGAAGATACTCCAAGAAATGCCATCACAATAACCGAAAATACCAATGTAGGCACCAGCGGACCATTTCTGTTGTTCAAAGGGTTAATATACATTTTATCTCTGTGTCTTCATCCCAGGTTCAGACTGTTCCCGTAACTTCACCAGTCCCTCGGGTCTCATCGAGTCCCCGGGCTTCCCTGACAAATACCCCCACAACCTGGAGTGCTCCTTCATCATCATCGTCCCCCCCAGCATGGACGTGACCCTCACCTTCCTCACCTTTGACCTGGAGAACGACCCCCTGCCGGGCGGAGAGGGCGACTGCAAGTACGACTGGCTGGAAGTGTGGGACGGACTCCCAGGAGGTGATACATTGAACAACCAGATGTGTTTATGGATCATCATGATGATGACAATGAAGTTGATGGTCACAATTTTGGATGATGATGATCTTTATGGAGGTGTTAAACAATAGCAATTCAGCCATTTCACCAGTCAATACACAGAGCAAAAGTTACTGTAAAATGGTGCGTGCTGTGCCCTGCCTACATCGTTATTGACTGAGGTGGAGTAGCAACTATTTTAGTAGCTGTGCGTTGGTAGATGAAAGCTACGCTTACAGGCAGGATGCTGGCACGTACTGTGGAGAAACAACATAACGTTTCAAGGGGAAAATAAAATAGGCGTTGCTGAGAGGAGGGAGAAAAGAGGGGAGGTGAGAGGAGGAACGGTAGAGAGCTAGGATATTTCTGGTTTAGCTGCTGGAAGAACTGGGAGAGTTTAGAAGGACAAATCTAAGGCCCAAAGGCCTTGGATCTAGTTTCAAGAGATGGAAGAGGTAGAGAGAAAAAGAAGAGCAGTGGAAGGGCAGGAAAGGGTCCTCCGCTGCTGGGAAGACTGGAACAAAGCAAGGAGAAGTTGAGATGAATAAATGAAGGCCAGAAGACCTGTGGTCCGCCTTCAAGAAGAGGACTGGGAGAAAAGAGAGATTGGGGGATTTGATGGGAGTTCAGGAAGATTCACCTGGGAAATGTTTTTTTTCTTCATTTTTTTCTTATACTATTCTATTCAATGTGATCTCACAGAAATACATGAAATGACCACGACCTCTTAACACCTCTTAAAGAGCCCTTCCTGTTAAAATCAAGTTTTTAACCATGTTAACATGTCTATATGGTGTTTTTTATTAACTACAATACATATCATGAGTGAAACTCTATGGAATGCCATGAAAGTGACTAGTGTAACTGTGGCAGCGGTGGTGGGTGGCTGTTGGAAAACCATGTTAAACAAAATATTAAGCATAACAGAGTATTTTTTTAAATCGGTTAAATTTAGGCAACAAAAGCACTTGGTTAGGTTTAGGAAAATATCGTAACTGTTTTAATAGGTAAGTTAAAATAAGTCAACGTTGAGTTTTGGTTTCACATGGGACACAAACAGAGGTCTCCTGTGTGAAAGTCCCATGGACTTTCCTGGACCTCCTCCCTACATGGACTTTGATTATAACGTATTTCTGTTGAACCGGGGAGTTTGTGTGTCCACCTCGACAAAGCATCTTAATTGACTTCCCATTGGCATTGTTTCTGTGGTGCCACGTAATACGGTGTTAAGAGGTCATGGTCATTTCACATATTTCTGTGAGACCAGGCTGATTCTATTTTAGTTTTGATCATTTTCTTTGTAGTTTGTTGTGTGATCCTTATTATTTCCATGTCGGTTTTAGTTTTACAAATTGACCAATTTGACTGGAGACATTTTAAATTGCTTAATATCCCAAATCTTGTAAGGTACTTAGAACTTACCCAGCAAAGACTGAACAGCATTAGTAGCAAAGGAGAGCAAACAATGGTGCTATTCTTCTTATGAATAACTTTGCTGTAAATATGAATGTAGCCTGAGGAGGGACGAAAAGTCTGATAGATGGTACAAAGAAAAGAGGGTGGTTAAAGGAGAATAGGAAAACATCTTTATCCTTGTTTTCAGGGGATTAAATAGAAGACAAGAGAGGTTAAGCAAAGTTGAAAGGAAGAAAATGAAGATGACCAGAAAGGCAAAAAAAAGAGGGATGGAGGAGAAAGAGCGGATAAAAGGCTTCTTCTCTGAGTGATGGACAGAGACTACAGGGATAGCAGGATGAAAGGAAAGGAAGCAAAGTGGAATGAAGTGGGAGGAGGTTGAAAGGGAAGGAAATATACAGGATGAGATTCAGAGGTGAAGGACTTAGGTTCAACCTTTGCAGGAGTGTAGAGTCCTGAGCAGGAAGACAGGATGAGAAAAAAGACGATCAGGGAAAGAGCATGACCTTGTTTGTTTCTTAAAAGGTGAAAATGTGTCAGAGGAGAGGTTGAAAGATCTATTTATTCAAAGGAAAGGGAGAAGAGATAACAACAAGAGAAGTCTGTTCTAACTTCATTGGAGTGAGTGCAAGGAACCACGTAATGCCTGGTGCACAGGTTTTTCAGATCTTAACCCATTTTAAAAACGTGGGAGACCACAGACATGATGACAGATTTAACCGATTTTTTTATATTTTAATCGTAAGAATGCTCACAGACCAGATGATTTAGTCAAGACACAGGACCACACACTTGGCATTTATACAAACGATTTCAGAGTGGCGATTCCAGGAACTTGGGATCTCACAGAAACTTGAGTAAACAGCATCGGTCGTACAAGAATCAATTACGACCCAAACTTGCAGGATCAAACGTGACTTCAGATTAAAAACAAACATGGCGGCTGCATGTCGTTGTCAGGTGGTTGCACTTGTGTGTGCTATATTTTGCACCGCAAAAAAAATAAAGAGAAAAAGGAACTGTGGATGAAGTCATGGCTGAGAAGCTGGAATCAGCATGGCTTTAACATTTTGCAGCTGGAAATAAAGTTTTATTGTTAGTCTCAAACAGCACTAGTGCAAGCTAACGTGTTGCTGACACTTCCTGGTGTTTCAGTTTAATGGGTGACTGTATTAACTGGTGACTTTCAGGCGAATGCTTTCGTGGTTGCTCGCAGATAATAAACACAGATGAGTATGTATTTAACATTGATTAAAGCAAAATTGAAGGCCTTTACGTGGACACCTACATGTTCTGTTCGTGTTTTCAACAACTGCCGTCACTACGAGCAACCACGGCACATTTGGCGGATAGTCACCAGTTGACACGGTCACACACCAAAACACCGGTTTTAGATTTTTGTCTGTAAACTGCTCACACTACAGGATAATTTGGGCTGATAATCTACCCAATTGTTCTCCAGTGTGGGGCCAGCATAAGTAAAGAGAGAGAAAACTAGAATATGAGGTTTTGTGTGTCACTAGCTCCCATGTATGTGTGTGTGTATGTGTATGTTTGTGTTTTGTGACAAGGGCAACTCAACTGCTTGCTCTCATTCACATCCATTCAAAAGGGAGGTGACTTACTGTATGCATATACCACATTACTGGAGCTATAAATGGATGGGCAATGGCATCGGTATCATTGTTTGTCTGTGTGTGTGTGTTGCCACATACTGAATATGTTTGGGGTCAGGCAAGGGACAAATGTGCCTTCTGTCAAGTTTATGCGCTGCTGAAATTAAATTCATAAACACAGTGGGAGAAGGAGAAATTAGACCATTTTTGCCTGTAAGCTAGAAATATTAAATATTAAATCCTCCAAAAAAATTATTCAATTTTGTTGGACCAGAATTTTATGCAAACATGGGCCATTTATTTATAGAAATCATCTCGTTGGATTTGAGATTCTCTTCTCTTCTTTGAGATTCTCTTCTCTTCTTTTTTTTTTTTCCATTTTTCCTCACCACCATCAAGAAAAGAGTTATTACCGTTATTTGCCCAAGAGCCCTATTTCAAATATCCACCCATTCCAAAAGGGAAGAAGAAAAAAATCAATAGCACTGATCGATTGGCGGCTATTTTCTTCCTCTTCCTCCTCCACAATCCTCCTCGGGTGTGTGTACAGTATCTGTGTGTGGGTGTGTGTGTGTGTGTGTGTGTGTGCGTGTGTGTGAGAGGAGTCAAGGAGTAGTAGGATGAATCTACTATCTGTGCTCCCACCCCTTCACACATACACACACACCCCGGGGCTCTAAATCACACTCATCTGTTTGTGTTGACATATACAAGTTGTGGTATTAGAGAAGAGGACAGTGGAGGAATCACTTAGATCCCTGGATTTACACACACATATACTATATATAGTGCACTTTGTAAAACCACGTGGAGTTGATATATGAAGAGAGGAGAGGTGATGACATGAGAGGGTGGAGTGATGAGCTGATGTCAGCAGAGGAAGGAGTGATAGAGATAATGGAAGAAAGGAAAACACAATGCAAGTAGCAACAGATAGACACAAACAAATGTGAATATTAAGGCCCTGTCTACATGTATCTGGATATTTTTACAAACAGGTATTTTTGTCCTCCAGATTATAGCCACAGGCAAGTTTCCATCTGCTGTTCCTTGGCAGATTGAGAAAAGAGACATAGGCAAGAAAACAGCTTAGTGCAACACAATAAAAGTAGCATTAAAATATGCAGGACAGGAAATACATACTCAATAAATAAACAATGCATGTGCAAAAGGCAAAGCGGACCGTACAAGCATACAACATGTGCAAAAGGCAATGCAGGATATGACTCATATGGATGGACGATGAGGTGAAGTTGTTGCTTAGTGTACCGCTTACTGGTAGCCGTTAGCAAGTAGCTGTAGCAGTTGTTGTTTCTGGTGCATGTTCATTACACAAAGCAACAATAGACATGTGCGAACTGAAGAGATGATGTCATCATTTCTCAAAATTCCCTGGTTAACATGTCCACACGGACACACAGTAACCGTAGTTTTGGAAAATTTTCACCTCAGAAGACGTTTTAAAAAATATCTGTTTTGGTGACGTAAAACTGCGTTTACATGTGGATGGAGAAAAAAAAAAATCTAAATATCCAGATACATGTGGACAGGGCCTGAGGGATAAAGGGATTGATAAAGGAATGAAAAATGTATAAATTATCTTGACACCTGGATGAGTGAGATCATTGTGACTTCATGTGTAACCAGCACTGTTAGAGCATCATGAGTCACAGAAATAAACCAAATGATGACATATATAAGTTGCCGACAGAATACTAATCCGCTACTTCTTGTCTGATCGACAGTGGGCCCTCTGATTGGTCGATACTGTGGGACCAGGGTGCCTCCTGAGATCCAATCATCTACTGGGATTCTCTCTCTGTCCTTCCACACTGACATGGCTGTGGCTAAAGACGGCTTCTCAGCTCGATACAACATGACGCACAAGGAAGTCAGTGAGAGTAAGTTTAATTTAGTACTCCGTTTTTTCTTTTTCTTTTTCTTTTTCTTTTTAATAAAATAAATGCTTAAATATTGGTGTCAATATCTTCCTCTGCTCCTCGTATCCTCTTGTAGCTTTCCACTGTAGTAATGCATTTGGTCTGGAGTCAGGAAAGATCACAGACGACCAGATCACAGCCTCGTCCAGTTTCTACGATGAACACTGGCTGCCACGACAGGCCCGACTCAATTACCATGACAACGGATGGACGCCCAATGAAGACAGCAGCAGGGAGTACATACAGGTACGACTTTGTCCTCTTTAGAAACCTGGAGCTTTTGTTGGCATGATCACACACAGGACTTTGACCCAGGAGACCGGAGTTAGAGTCTGTGTGTATCACGCGAGCGTCACATGTATTTAAAACAGAACAAGGAAGTAGGGATTTTAATGCAATCCCTGTGTTTTATTACTAATTATACCAAGTTGTTTTATTGCCTGGACCTAACTAAGTATTTTTGTAATCTGTCCCTTTCCACAACGTTAATCTCAACATTGATGGCGTGTGTGTCATCTGACTGGCACATGTATTTAAAACTGAACACATATTATACCTATGAACTATTGTGCATACATCTTCATCATCAAAATACGACCTGTTTATGAGAATGCGTTGGCTATGGCCAGGGGGCAACCTCCGGGGCTGAAAAGTGAAGCAATACGGAAGTGGCTTAAAGCTGCATTCTTTCTAATGGCCAGCAGGGGGCGAATCCACTGGTTGCAAAAAGAAGTCAGAATGTATAGACGTCTATCAGAAAATGTATGGTCCCATTTAGAGTCAAATAGATGATAAAGCAAGGTGTGCTTTAGGGCATGGCAACCTTGTGATTGACAAGTTGCTACCACGGCGCCCTGTGTGTTTTCGTCTTAGAACTTTCACAGTGTGTTTTCAGTTCATGAAAGTCAGTTGTAACATTCTGGTCATCTAAAAATGTCTTGTTCTAAGGAGTCGGCCTGTTTTTCGTTAGCCAAAATGAATTACTAATGCTAGCATTCGCTGATCTCATCAAAATATGGTCACTTTGGGCTCCAAAAAACAAGATGCCGACGGCTAAAATGCCAAACTCGAGGCTTCAAACGGTAGTCCACAAACCAATGGGTGACATCATAGTGGCTGCGTCCACTTCTTTTCTACAGTCTATGGCTATGGCCACACAAATCCTACATTAAAAGTAAGCAGTAGACTAGACTAAAGGATGAACAGATGTAAAAGATTGGGTACACTAATCAAAAGCTTATTTTTATTAAAGTTTTGAGGATTTTCTTCTTGTTCATCAGGATGTGCCATGAATCCAAGATTCCAATCCTGAAATACAGATTCGTATTCTTGAAAAAGTTTACTCTGCCTAAACTAAAAACAGATTGCACTCCTATTTTAATAGCATCTTTTTTTCTTGCGTTGACATGTCACACATAATAACTCCACCACAGCTATATTTGTGTCAGCGTGTGTGTGTGTGTGTGTGTGTGTGTGTGTGTGTGTGTGTGTGTGTGTGTGTGTGTGTGTGTGTGTGTGTGT
>JAOVVB010203857.1:0-10833 GCA_028570985.1 Heterobranchus longifilis
CGCACGCACGCACGCACGCACGCACGCACGCACGCACGCACGCACACACACACACACACACACACACACACACACACGACCCTGTGGCATGATTTGGCATCGCTGCTGGTGTGATGGTCTCTAGCTTCCACATGCTTCTATTCCAAATCAACTTTTCTTTAATCAAATTTTGAAATCAAGTTTCTTTAATGAAGTTGCACTAAACTTGACAGTAATATAGATGTCATATACTTTATTTGCAGTGACTTGAAACTCAACCTGTTGGTACATTTTATTTTTAGGCTGCTATAGGAAATCAGATTGTAGGACTACTATGATACCAATTGCAGCAGGTTTGAGTGCACTTTGAAAGCATATATCTGAGTAAAGTTACAGCATCAAAGCTCTGATCTGGTGGGTTGAATTTGGCACACCCTTCCCCTCATCTCGCTCTCTTTCATCTGCAGGTAAATATTCAGCGTGTGAGTCTACGCTGGGAGATTACTCTAAGCTACATCCCTGTGCATTCGTTTTGGCTTTTCAGTTGACTTCTGTCATGCATGCTTGTCACGCAGTCAAAGGCAGAGCAAATGTAATCTGGTTGAGGGCATGTCCATGTTGCCAACTGTTGTTGCCATCACCGCCAGGCTGGCTCCAAGATTATGTCCAAAAGCATTTTATGTAATTCTTAATGTGATGCGTGTCTTACTTTCTTGCAGATATCTAAATTCAGAAAGTTTTTTTTCTGTGAGCGTGTGGTTCGCTCATTACATTTTTTCATGACATCACCTTGTTAAATCTTATTCAAATCCATTTTTGTAGAAAATATAATGCATCACTATGTGCAGAGGAGATCTGCTTTTGCTTTGTGCAAAAATATCTGTCTGGAAAGAAAGAAAGTTGTTCTCTCATGTGTGGACAGTGAGCACGGTCAGCGGTTATATCACGGCTTGCAGGAGTCCAGGAAACATGTCATTTAGCTGTATGCATTATCTCAATGGACTGTTTGTCCCAAAGAGGAAGGTCAGCAGTGATCCGATAGGAAGGCCGGCATTGATTCGAGCATTGTAAAGATTGTGGGATTGATTTATGAACCATTTCCATGAGTGCTGTTTGTGCTACTCACAAGTAAGACAACAGCCATGTTTTACTATCGGTGTTGATTGCTGCAGACGCTAACATGTTGCATCACCCTGAATTGTAAAAGTGTTTTATCCTGTAGCAGAGAGACATTCATAGAGAGATACAGATAAGTCTGGATGAGTCATAGTCTACTTGTATCCCTCACCCCGGGTTATTTTCACACCTCGCACAAAGACGAGAATCACAGCTCGCCAACGGGGCACAGAAATATAAAAATTTCAACATTTTAAGGAATACATTTTCATTCATCTCCCTTCTTTTTTTCCCTCCCGGCAGACCAAACCAGTTGCATTTGCTGTTCGCACAAATGTCAACTACAGCCCGTGTCACGATGATGATGTCCCCGTGCCAGGCATGGCCATCTCCTTTGAGGCTAAAGACTTCCTCCATGTCAAAGAGGTGAGTGGTTAACTGTCCAATCAGAGATGATATTCAGGACAGCGACTGCGTTGACATGCACACTAATATTTCACTATTATTCAGAATATGACAATATTCCGATATTTGATCGGGGTCATGAAAACAGCATATTCTGCTCCGAATGTAGCATTTTCTGATTAAGACAAATAGAATATGCCGATATTATTCAGGTTTTGGAAGCATTGTTTAGATATGTATACAGCACATAAATTAGGATTATTTACTGCAGTTTGCAACAGTTTACAGCCTCTTTCCCGTTTACAGTCAGCTCTGTGCGTTGCTATGGTTATTTTACACAAACCAACCACGAAACCAACAAACTAATAGTTTGCAAAGCTGAGTAGAGATCCCAAAAGAAAAGCCCATATTTCTGGTCAGAAGCAGAAACACACCTACTTTTAAACATTATAAAAGACATCGTATCAACAGGTTTTTGGATATGCGCAAACATCGCAACGCCGCCATTTTCAAGATGATGGTTGAAGGAATGAAACAGGGAGGCTGTGTTCACATCGAACAAGTACGATACTGGTGGCAAACTTTGAAAAAGATCCTTTGCATGGCAGCATGTAAACGGGAATATTAGTGGAATATTAATTTTTATTAACCATGTAAACAGCTTTTTCGGAATAAGAGCAAAAACCGGAATATTTTGTGCATGTAAACGTAGTCCGTGATGCTGAGGTGAAGATAATCACGAGAAGAAGATAACTGTCTTTACTTGTTCTGTGTAGAAATTTAACAACGACTGGTGGATAGGACGCCTGGTGAAGGAAGGCTGTGAAATCGGTTTCATCCCCAGTCCAGTGAAGCTTGAAAACACTCGTATCCTCCAGGAGCAGAGAGCCAAACAGGGCAAGTTCCACTCCAGGTAAAAACCCTCATCTGAGTTCTCCGTCTCGGCTTTGAGGTCGTCTAAAATGAATGTAGACTTCTTGTTGATCTCACATGTGGAACGTTTTTTCTCTTTTCAGTAAATTGGGAGCAAACTCATCCTCTAGTTTAGGTGAAGTGGTTCCGAACTCACGGAAATCTACTCCTCCTTCGTCTGGTGAGTAGCTTGATGGGCAACTTTAAAACTCCAACTTTATACTCTTTGACTCTTTTGAGTCTTTGATGTTTTAAACCAACTTTTAATCATTGAATTCAAGTTGAAGTTGAAGAAGCACTACTAGATTTTTCATATTTTGTATTTTTACCTGCAATAAAGTTTTCCTGTCATTTAAATGTTTTAATCGCCATAATTTTACATGTTTCATTTGCTGCCTCTGTGCAGCAGCATACATTCTGTGCTACTGTGAATAAGAAATGTTTCCCATTACCTGTGACCTCTTGTGTTCATGGTGGTGTTGTGTGTCTGTGTGCGTAGCCATTGATATAGACGCCACAGACTTAGACCCCGAGGACAATGAGCTTCCAGTCAACCTGCGCTCCCCTAAAGCCAGTCCAAACACTGTCATGTCACCCCTAGCAAAAGAGAAACGAATGCCCTTTTTTAAGAAGGTAAACTCTGGACTACCCAACCCTCTTTTTTTCTTCTTCTTCTGTCCGTCCGCACGTCTCTTGACTAAACGCCTGCTTGGCCTCGCTCAGCGTCCGTCCTGTTTGTCTACAACACCGTCCTCGTCCCTCGGCGTGTCCGTTAGCATGCATGCCTGTTCTTAACCTCTCTCTCTCTCCTCTTCCGTCTCACCACAGCTAAGCAGAAGCAGAAGTCGGTAAGTCGTGGCGTGCAGTGCGCCACTCTGGCAGGGTCCGGGGAGGACCTCTGTGGTCTGAACTGTACAAACCCTCTTTAGATATTCAGCTCCGACCTCTCACCCTACTCACTCCTCCTGCAATCCTCTGTGTTGTGTTTGTGTTTGTAAGTGTACCTGTGATTGAGTGAGAGCTCAGTGTGAACAGCTTTTTAATAAACTAGACAAGGTCTGAGTTTAAAGGAAGAGTTCAACATTTTGGGGAAATATGCTTATTAGCTTTCTTGCTAAAAGTCAGGTGGGGAGATCGATACCCACTCTAATATTTTCCATTAAATATGAAGCTGGAGAAAGGAGACACTTAGCTTAGCTTAGCTTAGCTTAGCTTAGCTTAGCTTAGCTTAGCTTAGCTTAGCTTAGCTTAGCTTAGCATAAACACTGGAAACTGGGAAACAGCTAGCCTGGCTCTGTCCAAAAGTAACAGATTCTGCATACCGGCACCTCTTTAAAACTCACTATAGCTGTTATATCTTTGTTCGTTTAAAGGTCGCATATTGTAAAAAGTGAGTTTTCATGTCTTTTTTTATTATAAAGCAGGTTGAGGTGCTTTATAATGTGAAAGTATCAAAACACTCAATCCACAGAGAAATGCACACAGCTGTACCTTTAAATGAGCCGTCAGGATTTCCGTAAGGTTGTGATGTCACAACTATACTATGTATAGGGGGGGGGGTTGTTGTTTTTTCTATGAGCATGTAAACATGTTCTAGTAGAAACTACAAGTAAGAACCTGAAAATGAGCATAATATGGGACTTTAATGTATCTTGTTTCAATAAGCGTATTTCCCAAAATGTTAACTATTTTTGAACTTGAACTTTTTATTTTTAATTTTTCTGGTTGTCACCATGTAACAGAGACAGATTCATCATAAGTAACATTATTAGGTATAATAATATAAAGTATATAGTAAGTATGCATTAAAGCCTACATGCCTAACATTTATTAAAGCCTACAAATATACCTATAAAACCTTTTATTTATATTTGTATCAATGCTGTTTTCTATAGAAAATCAATATCTAAACATTGAAATTAATACTTTTCCATTATCACAATATATTTGCAGTATGCTGAATGCATAAAAAAATAAAATAAATCTCCTCACGTTTAAAAACAACAATTCAATGAAGCCGATTTAATTTAGTACAATGCTAATACATGAAAGTTTCCCATGACCATGCTGACGTTAACTGAGTAATGCTGAGTTGAACTTGGGCTGCTGGAAGTATTTGTGCAGAACCACATTGTCCATTAATACCCTCATGTTAGTCAGCAGTAGTGTAGTGCGTCAGTTCCCACAACATCCCGAGGGAAGCTCAGTGACGACAGCAAATGTTCGACAGAAAGAAAATGTCTAGAAGTGGAGAGAGGAACATCAGATCTACTCATCCACTCATCGTAAAGATAACTGAGAGAAAGAGGGGAGAAACTGAGTAAAAGAAATACACTGTGTGGTGGATATGTATAATCAACCGTCCTTTTAAGTAGTCGACAGATCATGCACTGCTGTTGCTCTCCAGTGTGCCGACATATCCAAACATCCAGACGCCCGGGACTCACAGCAGCATCAGGCTCACTGCCTATCAGACACACACAGAATATACAAGCAGTCTGCACACAATTTAGAAAACATTAAAAAGACGTTTTTGTCCTAAATTATACAAATGACTCTGAGTATGTAAATGTGACATTAGCTGTAACAAAATGAACCACCAGAAGAATATAATCTCCATCCAAAAAAACATGATTATACTGTTGACTTGTCATTTCATTTTTCACCAGCACCAATCCTCATTAGCAATTATTCAGATTTTAACATTTTCCTTTAAATCATTATGAATCTTTTTAATTGCTTTGGTAATATATATTTCAAATAGGGCCGCAACTAACGACTGTTAACGATTAATCTGCAGAGCAATTAAAGAAAAGAAAGAAGTACTTTATTGCAGTAATCCCTCTTGGGGACATTCAATTTATTTATATTGATTAATTGATCTATAAAATGTAAGACAATTTCATCATATTCTACCAGAGCACAAGTGGACATATTTATCACCTCCACACATTTTAAGACAATAATATTCTGCTTTGAATAATTAGTTATTCCAGAATCTCTTAATCTGTAAATATTGTTTAAAACTGTTGGACACAAGATGCTTCTCTCACTCTCTGTCAGTTCATGAGCGCTGGACGTTTCAAGTTGCATATTGGATCAGGATTTGCTTTCAAACTCATTTGTGATGCCACAAAATAACATGCGTACGTAAATGTGTTAAACTCAGATTTAATCTGAATGTGAAAACTAGTGTCTAGTGTCAAACTCTGCACATACAGGACGTCAAATGTCTTCTTTTAGCTGATCAGTAGTTCAAAACCCAAACATATTCCATTTGTTTTCACATAAAACCAAGAAAACCAGCAAATATTTACATTTGAGAAGCTGTAACAAATACATATTTTGGCATTTTGGCAAGATTAAATGATTATCAGAATTGTTGCAGATTAATATTCTGTCATGGGATGCACCGATGCAATTTTTTTCTCTCCTGTTACAGATTCTAATAGCTCACTGGATTTGATACTTTATCATAATTTAAAATCTATATATTATACCAATACCAAGTTGAACTCATTGGAATCAGTTTTATATAAGGTGCTTTGATTTTGACTTAAAACTGAAGCTGTCACACAAACTGAGCTCCCACTTTGTTTTTCTACCTGCGTCCTAATTTTTCCATGTTTTTCAGTTGATCTACTGTGGCTTTTTCTCCCCCGTCCGACTAACCTTTCCTGTCACATAGTTTCCTTTTTTTTTATTCAATGACATCAGAACCATGAAATGAGAGGATTTATCTAAAAACTGTAATCCATCATAAAATATTGTAGTTTGCCGTAAGCTGCTTTGAAGTATCGACAACCCGATGATGTTAAAATTCTTGTTAAAACTGCCAAATCTATTATATAAATCAGAGCTCGTGTTGTTGTCGGCTGGGACGTCCCATTTCATGGTTCACGATGTTCCAGTGCTGTTAAATCTAGTCGAGGTCATTGTTGCTCCAAATCCCTCAAGTGATTTGTGATGGTGAGTGTTTACTTTGTCTCCATAAATGTGTGCAACTGTTTTTCCTTCTTCTCCTCTCTTAAGGCGGAACACATTCCTCCGTACGACGTCGTGCCTTCCATGCGGCCCGTGGTCCTGGTCGGACCGTCACTGAAGGGCTACGAGGTGCGTCGAGACTTTTCACACTTTTCAAAGCACAGCACTGAAATTATCTGCGAAATGTGCGTCCCTTAATATCTCCCTAAACCTCCGGTCCACAGGTGACAGACATGATGCAGAAAGCACTGTTTGACTTTTTGAAACACAGATTCGAGGGAAGGTAAGTTCTCTGTGACCTTTTAAAAAAAAAATCCTCATCCTGCTTCCTTCCTCATTCCTCGTCTCCCTCTCCGACTCTATAGGCTGGTATTTATCTGTCCCCGGAGGTTAGCCAAGGGAGTGTGTAACAAGTTTGTTTGGCCTGGAGATGTGTGCTGCTGCTTTAAATAGGCCCTCTCCATGTCCTTAATAGGCCATAGTGGGCCCTAGAGCAGAGCAGGATTCTCCTTACTCAATGTTGAGTCCATCCACCCATCCAAAGCACAAGTTACACAACACTAAGATCCACTCAGACCACCAGCAGCTGCAGTGAATCCTCTTAATAACCCCTTTTGAGTCCTGGTCTTCAAACATGGTTTCACTAAACCAGCTGATTTGGTTCTTAAAATGCAGTTAGAGAATCGATGTGTTACAGTGCACTCTTATCTTTAAATAAAGAAGAGGGTTGTTCAAATTCAGCTGCCCGTCACTGCAAAAAAGAAACACAGTGACTGTGTTGTATGTAACAGTGTTTCAATCATTATCCGTTACATAAAATTAGTTTTATCAGTGCCTGTCGCATCTGTCTGAGCGACTCGGATGTCAGATCACTGATCACTTCACTGTGGCGACCTGCAGCGATCCACTGGTTTCCTGTTTTTTTTTGCTTTTTGGCTGGATGTTCACCAGGTCCCGGGACTCCATGTTGCCGATGTTTAATTTCCCTCTGTAAATTAATAATTTGAATTCTGGAAATGGGACCAGGAGCACCTTGGTGGAGGTCTAGCTGCGCTCTCTGAGTGCCATTCTACGGCTTAAGGAAAAACACAACAGCCCTAATTTCTGTCAGTTACGGACGTAACAGTGTCACAACGTTTTCACAACGACCAGTATTCAATGTTTCAGTAGGCTGTAATGTTAACTCATTAAAACTCTGGTTTAGTCTAATTTTCGGGACAAACAGGACGTCTGGTCACCCTATCTCCCAGCATGCACTGGGGCAACAGACCAATGGACTTATGTCTCATTTTATTTGTCTTTCAGCGTTGTTGCTGGTGTTATTGTGTCCTACACTGTGCTCCACAATGTTTGCACTCTTCTGTGATTGTTATAGAAATAGTTATTACAAGTTACATTACATTTATCAAGCTGACACTTTTATCCAAAGCGACGCACAATAAGTGCATTCCAACCGTGAAGATACAACACAAAAACTGCAGGAGTCACGTGAGCAGATCATCTGTTCTGATAAGAGTAGAAACTTTAACCTGAGTTAGATGGGTTTCTCAATAATCTACGTTGTTCTCATTTAAAACTAGAATGGCACTCAGAGACCACAGACATCCGCTAAGCCCAATGGTGCATTCACGTGCTCCTCAGATGTCCCATTTCCCGAGTTGGGAAGTTGGGAAGTCATTCTTCCGACTTCTGTGTGTTTATGAGCTTTAAGTTGGAATGTGGAAAAAACATGGACGCTACAGAGAAGATGTGTTATTTTAAACAACATGTTGATGTGTCCAGTATTTCTGTGACAACGAAGAGCAAAGAAAATGGATCAGGAACTAAGTTTTACAATTATTCTGACACCACATGAATGCAGCATAAATGCACTATGTGGTGAAAAATAATTTGTGTATGCGCCCTGTGATTGGATCTGCTCTAAATTGGGTTCTTCCTTGGCCCATGCTACACTCCTTTTTTCCTGGAAATCGGGCTGCTGGTTTTTCCGTAATCCTGCTGACAAACGGACAAACCAAAACAAAAATATGACCTCCTTGGCGGAGGTAATCCTATCAACATTTTTCATTAGACCTCTGGGAAAAGGAGTTAAAATGACTTCATGTATTGGATTCACCTAAGAAGTCTCAGTTATGATCCAGCAGGTTTGCATTTAAGGACTTGTTGCTCTGAACTGTAAAATCAAATCAAATCAAATCAAGCTAACTCAGTTATGTGTTCAAAAAACAGGGATCCCCTTTTATCTGCACCTGTATACTTTTTGTTTTAACTCTCTGTTCTCTATCACTTTTATTTTCTACTCTTTGATTTCTGGCGTCTGTTTCCGTCTCTTTTATTTTTGGTCTTAATATAGAACAAGAATAAGTGTTTGTCTGCCTGTCTCGTGTCAAATAAAGTCCATCACATCTGGTTAACCAAGTATTTTTCTTGTGCGTTGTTTCAGAATATCAATCACTCGCGTCACGGCGGACATCTCTCTGGCCAAACGCTCAGTCCTGAACAATCCCAGCAAGCACGCCATCATCGAACGCTCCAACACACGCTCAAACTTGGGTACGTTTAGAAATCACTGCCGTGCCGGGGAACATCTGGTGTTTTGATTCATAATGTTTTCAAGGAGACCAGCTTATGTGGAAAAGGAAGGAAACGATTAAAGGAACTCTTGACAATGGTAATGATAACTCCCGACGGCCCGCAGAGGCCTCGGCCAGTTTTCTTTTGTCAGGAATGAAAGATAAAGCATAAACGCACGATAACAAGTTCAAGAGCCGCTCTGATTTGACTCGAGGTTGATCTGGGTTCAGATGTGATTAGAATGAAACAGATTCCTGAGTCAAACTGAGGGGACAATCTTTGCTATGTATCAACATGAGCATCAGTCAGCGGCTGCAGCCCAGTAACAAGTCCCAGGAAAAGTGTGTGCTGGGAGCAAGAAGTGCGCTATATTATTTTTTTATGATAAAACCATTTGTAATGAGTCACCGTACTACAGCTTGATGATTTGACCTCAGTCTTTTCCAACAGTGTGCTGCTGTCCCAGAAAAAAAAGGAGCTTTAATGCAACAGCTCCTCCACCTCTGCTGTCTTTTTAATATTACATTAGGACAGAGATGCATTAAGAGCAAAAACTCTCCATATTTCACCCAAAGCTTCTGGGTGGCACTCACTTTAAGTTCAAGTGTCAGTTACTTAAAGGTGCTGTAGATGTTTTTTTTGTTTTTTTTTAATAAGTGTCGACATTCAGGCAGCCATCAATCAGGAGAGAGGATTCCAGAAATGTATTTTCTGTTTCCTGCAGAGCGGAGAGACTGTGAGAGCCACGTTACTGACCAAACACTCTACATCAGTGATGGCAGAATGTAGAGCTGTTTAACACTTATTTTAACAAAGTGTAAATCACTTACAGCATCTTTAATCTTAACAAAATATCTTAAACAGGTTTTTGGCGAGGTAAAATTACTGTTTTTGTCAAAGGAGTCTGGTGGCTTTGATGAGAGTGATACAACAGCTTCAGTTCTTCGTCATAAAGGGTTGTGTGATGGTAAAGTAAAATGGTTAAAATATTCTAAATATAGCGTACACATAAACTGTTTTATTAGGTCGTTAAAATACATTTTGCTGTGACTCCTGTCTCTGGAGGTAATACACTGACTATAGATAAGTACCTCATACAACCCCACTTCAAAACATCTGAACTATTCCTTTAATGCAACAGCTCCTCCACCTCTGCTGTGTTTTTAATGATACATTAGTAGAGAGATGCATTAAGAGCAAAAACGTCCTCTCCATATTTCACCCAAAGCTTATGGGTGAAACATGGAGTGGCTTTAAGTTAAAGCAAGTGCCACTTGGAGTCTATTTAATCAGTTACTTCATCTAAAAAAACACTTCACTTTCCCCAAAAGAAATCTGCCAAAAGATGAAGATTTGTACATTTGTTTCTGGTGCAGATGAACATTTTCATGAAATGTCTTGAAGAAAAAGCGACATTTCCTTGATGCGAGTGAAGCCTTCCCTGCTTCAAGATACAATAAATGTTTTCCGGGCAAATTCTGCATTGGAAACAAGTGAAAATCATCTCACCCTTCTGGCATATTTTAGCAGGAAAATGAGAATTTGTGAGTCAGCCGTCGTCTGAATGAGCTGTTCGGCTGGAATGTTTTCATGTTATCAGTTTACTTCAGACTTTGTCGTGACTGGAAGTCATGAAGCTTGGCCGTGATTCTTCTCAGATTGGGAATCGTGCCCTGCTGTGATATTTGTAGGATAAGTTTCTGCAGTCACGTCGTCATCTGTTGGAGTGGGGGTTGTGTTTGCGTTAGTTAGAGGCTGTTCCTCTCTCAGCTATTAGCCTGCTCCCTAAAGTCATGATGTCTTTTGAATATTTAAGTTTCTACAGTATGAAACAGAAAGAAACGAGCCAAGCGTAAAAGTTAT
>JAOVVB010203877.1:0-10833 GCA_028570985.1 Heterobranchus longifilis
GATGAGGATAGTAAAAAATAACAAAAATCATTATCATTATAAATAAATCACTATAGTCTGAATTAGAGGTTGCCTCGGGTCCCTGTACAGCCAAGAGGCAGGCCGACCCACGCCCACGTCCGCCATGGTGGGACACTCGTGGGGCACCCCACAGGTCGTAGTAATTATGACGGGAGCGGAGGATGAGGTGGTTGGACGGGTCAGACAAACAGGTCTTTCACCCAGGAGATGACTGTTTGTGTCCCGTGTGAAATCAATAGTCAATGTCGACTTATTTTAAGTTAACCTAGTACGTAACTGTCACATACTATGTATGTAACAAATGTTTATTTTAACCCAAACCATGATCTTTTCAAGTTTTGCTGTTGTTTAAAACTGCGACCGTTCAACAACGCTAAAGTCACATGTTGTTTTAAGAGCCATTGGCAAACAACCTATTCTGTCGTTTAGGTATGAGGATGTGTTACTATAGTACCACATTTCATGAAAATCCATCTAATATTTGTTGAGACATTTCACCAAAATCAGTAGAGTTTGTCTTCTGCATATGTGTGCAAAATGTCATGGTAATCCATCCAACAGTTGTTGAGATATTGAGGTATAAATGTGCAAAAAGGCGGGGGGGACCTGCCAGTTTCTTTGTTACTTTCTTTCAGTTCTCTTGAAGTTGTAGATTGTAAAACCATTTCCCTTTTCATCATTCTTCTTCTTAAGGAGTCAACAATATTGAGGATCACAGGAGGAACCATTGTTTCCTATTGTCTTTTACTTTGCAAACTCACGTGTTCTCAGTCAATTAAACTCCAGACTTGACTCGATCTCTCGCTGTGTAAACAATGCTAAAAGTGCTGGGTTGGGTGAATTCCCAAAGGTGTCAGATTGCACATGAAAAGACATCCTGGTGAACGAGCTAAAAAGAGCCACCCTGCTCCTTCAGAGACAGAGAGCGAGAGAAACAACAGAGAAGAAATTAGGGCACGGAGATCAGAGTGAGAAATATAGAGATGCGCTTCATTGTGTTTGAGGAGCGAAAAGCGAGAGCAGACACTGATTATAAATGGGAACTGGGGGATATGCTGCACCTGCCAAAGGCAGGGGAGAAGGATGACTGGTTTTATAGCCACTGAAAACAAAGAGGAAATGGAAAATGCTGAAATTGGATCACAAAAGAGCCACGCTAAATCATCAGTTGTGAAACTGTAACATCATCCTCCCCAACCACCACAACTTACACTATCCTATTTTTGAAAGACGAAACAGTCCCTAAATGAGGCAGATAATGTATTTTAACCGCCTGCTAATGCCGGACAAAATTACACCACCGGTATAAAACTCCTTACGATGCACTTTTTTTTTTTTTACAAAGGTCTGTATCTCTTCAGTAACAACAACGTACACAAAGACCAGCTGTCGCCAACTTTATTGTTGGATCGAAGTTATTTTGAGCAGCTGGGAGTCTGTTTGTCAGGCCGCACGCTGTGAGTGAAACACAGAGATGTGTGTGTGTGCGTCGTTCTCTTTAAAGCTTCCTGTCAACCAGCGACTGAAGTGTGTGTGGAGGACACACTGTGAAGATCACTGACTTTAAAGCCAAACTATGCAACTTTTGAAATTAAAAAACATGTAAAGCACATTGCGGCTGCTAAGTCTGGTATTACAAGTAGATTATGATGACTAATGTTAGCTAAGGTTTAGCAAAGACATTGTAAAAAAAAAAATAAATAAATAAATAAATAAATAAATAAATAAAATCACCGGGTCCATAAAAAATAAATAAATAAAAAAAAAAAAAAAAGCAAAGACATTGTAGTGCGACTGACATTACTGAGTTACTTACTGTACTGACTTTATGACTCTATTTGTGCTGCTCTAACACATTTTGTGCTGTTTTTCAGTACATGGGGATATATATGTATATATATATATATATATACATACATATATATACACAACCTGTGATGTGAGAAACTTTGTTTTGTGCTAATTAGTGAAACCAAGATGGTAACCATGGTGAATAGTGTAGCCTACCTGCTGCACCTCAGCATCTTAACAAAATATCTCAACAAGTATTAGTGCTATGGAATTTGTCCCATAGGATGGCGAAGTCATGAGCCACCAAACTCGGTTGTTTAGGTTTAGGCTCGAGGAGTGAGAATATCAGGGCGAGGGCAGAGGCTTTGCCATCCTAGGAAGAAAAAAGATCATGCCGTCGTGAGCATTTATACACAGTGGCGACTGAAACTGAGTGGATCATGTTGGAGTTGGAACAACAGATGTTACTTTTACTGAAATTACTGCAACACAGTCTAGTAAAATGCAGTAAAAGTGAACACCGTGGAAAAGTGTCAGTCTTTATCACCTTTTTGTAACATGGAATAACGAAGCTCCATCGAGCCATATTTGATATTTCAGCATTCGATGAAATTACTTGTATTGTGTTTTTGTTTTTCAGTGAAAATCCTTCGAGTCACGTATGACAAAGTTCTCCATGAACAACCCCCCAAAATTCTTGCTGTGACTAATTAGTGAAGCACATTGTCAAAGCTGGCCAAAAACATCAATTTTCCATGAGGTGGCAGTAGCACAGTTGATGTTCTCAGCGTGTGTCTCTTATAGTAACAAACACTGTGTGCATCTCTGAGTCTGGCCTCTTATTTTTCAGGCCATCACACAAACACTTGGCAGCAGAAACAGACACTCACGAGGAGTCGTGCCAAACTCGTAAGGTCCTCCCAAGTAGACAGAGAGTCATGGCAACGCTTGATCACGATGAATAATGAATGACTCACAGGTTCACTTTACAAGGAGCTTTTCAGGTTCAGACACACACACTCACTATATTTTCATTATCGGAGTGTGAACTGCAGTTGGACTTTTACCAACTGATGCTTTTACAACTCCTCATGGCATGAAGGAAAACACACACACACACACACACACACACACACACACACACACACACACAAGTGAAGCACTTAGACCCAATTATCTGTACTGTAGTCTTGCACTGCCGGACCTATCTCCACAATGCTAGATCATGGTCTGGCTGCATGAACATTTCTGGTATAGTGAGAAAAAAACAATCTGGCTTGTTTGTATTTCATTAAACCAATCACAATCGGATGGCAGGTTTATACCCACACTGTAGGCCTACATCCGGTAAACCAGACCTTCTACAATGAGAATTATAAACTAAAAACTGATTTGTCCTTTTCAATCTATCCGGAGCTGCAGAAATGTATTTTGGGAAATAGATGAAAGGATTGATACTCATGTTTGTCCATGCAGCTCGAGCCAGCCTGTAGCTACCCTGTAAAACTCCCTAATCAACACATGGTGAATTATTATGCAGATTATTATGCTGAATGATGTCATCAGACCTTGATGGTGAAACATCAGGAGGCAGTGCCGACTTTCTAACTGCAGGGAGAGTGTGTATTTTCAGAGCAATGGGCGTTTGTTTTTGGGATTGGACATTTTTCAGACTATTGGGGTTTCGGAATAATGGGCTGTTGGAGCAATGGGCAGTCCCATACATAGCTAGCCTTTCTTTGTCCAAATGTTTAAAAAAAATCTGCCTAAATCCCACTGACTGATGTTGTATCTCTAGAGTTATGTAAGCTTACAGTATATGATGGAACAAGTTCTTCTACTGCAACACAAACCTCATATTTAACCACAACTTGTTGTTTTTATGTTTGATAATGTTTTAAGTATTAGAGGCGTTTCCACCTGTTTCCAGTCTTTATGCTAAGCTAAGCTAACTGGCTGCTGGCCGTGTACACAGCCACTCTGGAAGACTTCCCTGGAAAAGCTTAATTTCACATTCTGGGTTTTAGTTGACAAATGACAAGACATGCTCTTCTCATTTAAACCAAACAGCATCCAGCTGCAAGAGTCTGTGAAAGTGACCAGAAGATATCAAAGAGCAAAGGTAGAAAAGATGTAGTTGATGTCAGACGTTGGGATAAATCCTCAGTGTAGCTGTGCTCAAAGCTAATACACAACAGACAATGCTATTGGTAACCCTAATTTGTACATTCAGGTTCTCTTTGTCAGAAGCAAACACAAATTCAAAGATAAAACGTGCAGAGCTTGTCAAATTTGTCCTCAAAGTGCCAGTCACGATGGATCAATTTTCTAATCTCCAGTGGCAGGAGAACAGCAGAAGACAAAGCAACTTTAATGAAATGATTCTGCAGGTATTGATGTTAATAACAACATTCAGTTATGTCAAATAGTAAACAGACTCTTGTCAGTGTGATAGCAGCCAGTAAACACACTTTCTCACCCTGTATGTTATACATGGCTGGATTAGTCTTCACCTGAAAGATGTCCCTCAAAGACACACAAATAGATGGAAAAGTACCCCAAAGAAACATAAAACAACTACAAAGAGACACCGAATTAACACAGTGAGACACAAACTACAAAAAGAGAGATGTGTAATGTCACAGTGATGCAAAACAACAACAAAAAATTGCAAAACAACTGTAAAGTGTGTGGTGATCATATGCAGGAGAGGTGGTGGGGCCTTTTTGCATGTCTGTGCCCAAAGGTCCATTGTCTCATTCATCCTCAGTCAGCCATAAAACACGCGTGTGTATGAAGTAACCAGGCAGACAGACCAATTAGGCTTTGGATTCCTGCTGTGCATGCAGACGTGTTGCCCATTCTTCATATTACAAATGACGAATTTACAAACAAACCGGCACAGCAGCAATATATCATTCTGCTAATGGAAATAAAAAGTGGAAACCTGAGAGTCAAAATCCCATGTTGTATTCTCTGTCATCATGCCCTTGAATGTGGCACTTAAACCAGATAGCCAGTAAATCTAGAGCTCACCACAAATGGCTCTTCTGTCAGGTGACGCACCCTAAAGCCCTCTGGATTCAGGTATCAGGGACATTAGGAGAGGAATTGGAGTGAAAACAGGTGCAGAATGCTGCTGGCTGTAGTTTCTCACTCAAGTCAGGTATCCGGTGTCCATATTACTCAAAGCTAAATAAATCATGGTCGCTTAATTTCCAATGGAGGAAGGTGGTATTGTATTTTTTTTTGGTGAAATGTGTGGGAACGAATGCAATTTCACTATTACACTTATTAACCTCCAGAAGGTATTTGAGACTATATTTTGAATCTGTTTATTTCTTATTCATTTAACCATTTTTGAGTGTTTTGTTTGCTTTCATTGCTGTCTTGTCTATTATTCATTTTTTCCGAGTGAATGTATTTCACTCACTTACTTACTTAATCCTCTTAGTCCCATCTTCTTCTGCCACTGGCAGCTGCCTTTGGTCACAGCCAGGGTCCGGCCCCATTCTGGAGCCACCTCCTTCAGCTCAGCATCAACTCTTCTGCACCACGTCACTTTTCGTCTGCCCTCATTTCACCTCCCTGTCGGTGTTCAACTGAGGGCGACTTTGGGGATTCGTTCTAGAAGAGGAGAGTAAACTTTGCTGTCCCTGAGGGGAAATTTGTCTTTGGCACAGTGCTGCAGTCTGTTGCTTTACGTTAAAGACATCACAAAAAAAAACCCATCTTAAAACATAAGACACATTTGACATTGACAATACATACTCGGTATATTCTCAGTACGTGTCCAAGTCAACGGACTCTCCATGCCGTGGCCGACGTATATCTACTGGCTTCGTGTCAGAGCCGTTATATGCAGACTATGCGCGTGCATATCTGCCAATTTAGGCCTTTTTTTTTTAGAAATTAAAATGAGCGGTCAGACATTTTTGATTCCTCAACAAAACAAATTTGTTGTTAACATTTACAATAAACATTTTAAGGAATATGCAGCATCAGCATCAGTCTCATTTATGCGCATTTGGGAGGTGTTATAATGCAGATTCGGCAAATTCTGTAAGTTTGCAGGTGTTTCTTGAAGGAGGGGAGCCCCAGTGTTTCCCATTCATTATCATTCTCTGGAGATGTTTGATTTGAATTTGAGAGGAAAAAAAAGATGTTAAGAGTTCTTCGTGGGTCTAGCTTCTTTTCCTCTTAAATTGCACCAGATTGATGCATTTATATTTTAAATCCATGCCCCTCGAAAATCTAAGAGGAGTTGGAATCGCCCCACTTTTCAAAAATAGGAGCCCCCAAACAGCATTTTGCATTGGACCCCTGTTAGGATTATGGGGAGGCAGGTGTGGAATGCATCAACCTTGTTTTGCTAATTATTGTTTATGTAGCTTATGCTACAGAAACTGCAAAAATGTATTTGACCTCAGTGATGATTCTGTTTTAGTAATCTGTCCTTCATTGTATACCTTGGTTGCAGATTGTGGCTTTGCTTTGAAAAGTATGGTATAAATAAAGTACTTAATTTAACTTCCACACATTAACATGGAATAAATGTTGCGTCCAGCTGAAACGTGGAGGCTAAAAGAACGCAAAACAAAGAGGCAAATGTTCTGCACCAGCTTGTCTATTTCTACTACGACACATAGAAGCAGGTCACTTCTATTTATAGTATTCTTTCAGAATATAGGCTACATGTTCGTAATGTGATACCAAAATAAACTGAGTGAAGATCCAAGCCCAATTTGGTCCAAAATTATTTATTTATTCTTGTAGTCTGACATTTTCAATTTTAGAGTTGGAGCAAATTGTTATTTCTTATTTGGATTAAATTAGGTCGACAGTGGAGGACAAATACTGTAATAATTCTTATTATTCTGTTTCTTATTATTGTGCCACATCACCGGCTGACACTAAACACTTTGTAGTTTGTAGTTTTTCAGTTAATACAAACATGACAGACGGCACACTTTTTCAACAGTTTGTTTGCTAATTTGAGTGCACACATTTTAGTTAACATTCTGCCATTAACTCGGTCATAGTAATTTTCTATTGTACTTATTATTTTGTCTTTTTCATGGATCTGCAGTGAGTCCTTTTTTGGCCCAAAGATGCAGCAGCAGTTAAAATGGAGTTTTATACTGAAACAACAGGAAGTGGAAGAGGCCAACTGAGAGTGCCAGAGGGGAGTCTGACATTCAGGATCCACATTAAATCGAATTATTTGGGGACTTTAAGTTTTGTTGTTTTTGCCTGACAGTTAGATGAGTTTTATAAATACCCAGAATTAGTTTGTATGAGTTGTAGCATCCCAACGTAGGCCTGAAGGAGAAAAAGAAACTCCCAGCATGCACTGCGGCAACAGACTCCTGGACGTAAGTCTCATGTGTTCCTACATTGTTACTAATGTTATTGTGTTGTACGTCATGTTCTACAATGTTTTCACTGTTTCTAGATTTCCATAGTGATCTAATTAGTTATTTTGACTAAATGAGGTAGAGCATGAGTGATGTTGTGTGCATAATTGGTGAGCTGCTCTCTAATATGGGTGCAGAAAATAGATTGACTCAGGTTTAATAATGAATCAGCTCTCCATGCAAGTGTTGGCAGCAAGAAATCCTGGCTCTTGCTGTTGTTATCAGTCAGGACTGAAATGCTAAAACTATGGTATGACATATTTTGGTTTGAATCATTATCTCAATGTTATTGAGTTGAGCCAAGGTTAAAATATTTTAAGCAACTGAGCTGCAAGGACGCCTGTAAAATAATTGGTATATAGCCTCAGCCAATTTACAGTTGGAACGACAGTATCAAATAATGAGCGCTACAGGCTGTACAGAAATCTGGATGCAGAATAAAACCGTCCCAAGAGATGTCTGTCTGGTTTCCCCTCCGAAGTATTTTTAACAAAAGTTATGCAAAGAGTTGTATTTGTGTAAATACTGAGGTGGGTGGAGCTTGACTTTGGTATTTGTCTTAAAAATGTCTCATATGTTAAAATATTAAACCCTTACAATTTTATAATGATCAATAATTATGTGTTGCATATACAGCAACTGACAGGCATATATAGCTTCTGACCAAAACATGGCCGTTGTGGGGGAAACTTGATAACCCGCCTAGCGGACATAGGACTGCCCATCTCTTCGTCGAATAGTCGACTAATCAGATTAGTTGTTTTTTTCATGCCGAATGACTTATTTCCATGAAACGTATGAGCACATCTTTGGTAAACACAAGATTTGAAGTGGTGCTTTTGCATGATTCTTTGCGGAGAAACTCAGTTTTTCATATCTGTCGATGTGAAGTTGAACAATGCAGATTCTGTCCCGGTCGTGGACCAGCGGACCCGGTTTTTGGGGGAGTCATAGGAGTTTGCCCATCCAGTCTACATTTACAACCATGTCCCGGGATACTGGGACTGTTGCTACGATGCACCCGGTCCTTATATAACCGGGGTGAGAGATGTGTCCCTATTCTCAGCAGGAAGTCCAACACATTTTCGGTGGGTGTTGGCCTCCGCCAGGGTTGTCCCTCTCCTTGTCACCGATTCTGTGTGTGATACTCATGGACAGGATCTCTCACGGCACAGCCGGGGGGAGGAGTGCGTCTGGGGGTCATCAGAACAGCTTCTCCAGAGCGAGCTCGGAGTAGAAAGGACTCAGTTGATGTGGTTCGGGCGTCTGATCAGGATGCCTCCTGGGACACGTTTTTCTTTGGAGGTTTTATGGACCCATCCAACTGGTAGGAGGGCCCGGGGTAGACCCAGACAATATGCTGGACAGATTAAATATCATCTGGTTTGGGAAACATGTAGGGATCCCCCAGGCTGAGGAGAGGGACACCTGGAATACCTCAAGCCCCCTCCACATGATGGGCTGTAAAAATGGGTCATTTGTTTTCTTATGGGGAGAGAGCGGTGCCGCCCGACTAGTAGAGCGCTACCCTCGGCATTGTGCACCGCTCAGAACCACCGCCGTGCGCTGCGCTCCAAGTTCAAATTATTTCAACTTTGACCTAGTTGCGCTGACCTTTCAAAGCGCGTCGAATGAGATGACGGCTGACAGCAGCCAGAAGCAATGTTACCTGCACTGTGCTTTGCCTCTGCGCCCTCGCCGTTTTGCTCTGATCACGTGAAGTAACCGAGACACATAAGCGCCAGAAAATGGATGAATAAAAAGCTATTCATGTAAATAGGAGTTTAACAACAACAGCTATAAAAAAAATTTTTTTAATTAAGTCATATCAGCTAACTGAACCACGTAAACATTGGGGAATACAAAAATATAGTAAAATATTATAATTATTTTCTGCTTTAACATGAACAATATGCAGAGCAAAATCCTTTTCACTTTCCTTTGGTGAAGCAAAGAGTGTTTGTTTTTAATAATAATAAAGTTTTCATAATTTATTTTGAAAGCACATTGTGTGAATATTTGTCCACACTTTTAAGCTGTCAAACTATGTGACCATTAACATTTTATTAGATTGAATTACTAAGTTCAAACAAGCAAAAACTTCTATTAGCTTTTTAGTTGAGGAAAAGTCTTAATAGGTAGCCTGTAGGAATTATTTGAACCTCTATTTTGCTATTTTGATTTGCTTATAGACTTGTGTTATGTATTTATTTATTTATTTCCCTTTTGCCCTTTTTATCACCATTTCCACAGAAGCTTGAAAGTTGAGTGCAGTGTTGTCTGACAATCAATATAATGATCTAATTTGATTTTTAGGCTATGAGGTCAAACTCTAGAAAGGTCAGAAAGGTCTACACCAAAACAAAAAGAGAAATCATGTAATATTCTTAATGAAAAAAAACAAAAAACTATTTTGTGGTTTATTCCTCATGATAAACTTGTATCTATTTACATACTTTGTTTTTTAGCACACACATTAATTTGGTGTTGTGTTTTTAAACACAAACTCACTCCCACTCCCACCGAAATGGATCAAAAACATAACAATGATTCAGTACTATTGGCAGAGAATAAACTGTACAAGTCCATTACATGAAGTAAGTAAGTAAGTAAGTAAGCACATGAAGTGCAAACATAATGGCAAAGGAACATCTGCAGAGTTAAGCAAAGTTAAACTGCTCTTCCCAACAACTGTAGTAGTTTTAAAAACATACACAAAGAGAAGTCCAGTTTACTAAAGTTTCAAAGTTCCTCATCTATTGTTTTCATTTAGCATGATTTGGATTCTTGATCTCCATCATTGCTCCGATCTTTCTCACCTGTGCTGTCAGTCACCTGAGGCCTTGAAGTTATTAAATAGACGCCCTGAAGCAAAATGAAACCTGCAAATAACAATAACAAAACAAAAGCAATTTCTCACCTTATCATCATGGGAATTTAAAAGCGATCAATATTCTTCGAACAGCCAAAGTTTCTTCTAATAACAAATGTACAGGAATTTGTCATTGTGACATTGGAGTAAAGACATATCGATAACTTTCAGAGCACATATTGATAACAGTACATCTGAGGCACAGGTGCAAGACTGCCTCAGGTATTCCACAAAGGGTTTTTACCAAATGTTCTCTTAAAAACATATCACATTCTGTAGCTGCATACATTTAAGCAATAAGATGTACAGTTTAGATAACGCTTTGCAAGAAACGGAGGCCAGTAATTGATTGTGACTGAGAAAATTGCATAAAATGAGATGTTCTAAAGTAATTTGTTAGTTTCGATTGCCTATTTGTATACCCTATTATTATGTTTTATTAAGTGTTATGTGCCTACTCCCAATATACAACAATGTGCAGACACTGTAGGAAAATATATGTTGTAAAGGGCTGGACAATATGGACAAAATCTTCTATCCCAATATAGGTAAATTAATAAAGATATATCACGATATAGCATGTTTTCTGGTAATTCAACCAACAAATAGTCTATATGAAATAAACACATGTCATGTCAACAAAACAGCCCCAGTTTGCTCCAATTTCGCTCCCACATGCAAGAATCAGAATGTAAAGCGTCGTCCAAATTACCTAAATATTGCCGTAATGCA
>JAOVVB010203908.1:0-10832 GCA_028570985.1 Heterobranchus longifilis
TCAGAGTCTGTGAGTCTGCGAGGGTGGAGATTAGGATTGGGCCAATCCCTCACTGCACATGGAAACTTGTGTTTGGGCTAGTGATGGGGTGAAAATTAACGAACAAATCTTTTTGAGCTACTCTTTTTAGTGTCCGATATGTACCAGATGAGTCTGTCAAACTTTTGCCATTCGCCCACTCTCTGCCGGTAATGTAGGACGCTGCTCAGTGCTCACTGTGTCTGCTACACAGCGCTGTCGCTCAAAACACAGAACGAGGACGTCAGAGTGACTCAGTGGAGTCGAGACAGCCTGGCAGCTACACTCACTGAGCTACACCGAATGAAACTCTCTGAATCAATGCATTAAAATGAATATTTTAGCTTTATTAATGTAAACTTATACATCGTGACTGGTAAATGCACTGAAGAGAAGTTTTGTGGGGCTGGCAGCAGCTGTGCAACGTGCATGTGACTGTGTCATGGAGAAACTGACGCAAAAGAATATCAAAACTAGAAAGGTTTGAAAGGTCCGATTCATTTACATGTATCAACTCGACAGAACCGATACCGTGAAGAGTCACATCACTAGTTTGGGAACAACTACGGCAAGTCGGTTAGGCAAATTTGAACCAGGAAGAAAGTCTTACCCAGGGGTTTGTAATTTGTAATTTAGGTAAATTTACCTGATGTGCCAGTTTTCAATAAATGGTGTATTTTATGGCCCTCCAGGGTTTATAGGAGACTAAAGGTTACACATTGTGTGATGGGCTGTGTATGTAAAGTATTTTCTAATCCTGCCCTCTAGTGTTTAAGATTCAAAACTACAGCCAAGGGTTGCTTTCTGTTGTTTCTGGCTGAACCAGATGAAAACAATTCTCAACAATCATAGCCGATATTTTTTCTTTACTAAATTACAAAAAGAAAATCATAACCTTCTGTTCTTTGCAACACTGAAATATATTCATGTGTGATTTGATTGCGACATGCAGTCGACATACAGCCGTACACCGCAACAGCAGCAGGTGACCTGCGTCTCACATGTTTACGCTCAGCGGTGTCATCTTTGCTCAGCCTGTGTTTCTCCACGCTTGTGTTTACCAGAGCTGGATCCCACAACAGTTACCATAGAAACTCCAGCACCATGGCACCAGCAGAGCTGAGATGGGAGTTCATTTTCCACAGATTGCAAGAAAACACAGCTCATAGCACAGAAAAACCACTCAGCAGACAGTTTGGCTGAGAGTATCAAAAGAATGTTTTATTGATTCATAATTATTTCACAAAACACTGGAAGGTAAAAAGGAGATTTTGCAGAGTTGTCCATCTTTTTGAATGATTTTGTATGATCACCAGCACACATCAAGTGTAGGTAGGTCGTAATACATTGATATAACATTACAGATGGACAATCAAGACAATATTTATTTGCCTCTGTATGTTTTCAAATGTGTATTTAAATGTTTTCCTCATATTTATCTGCATAATACACATCTACATATCCCCTAACGCCAATGTCTCATGCACTGACAGAAAAAGATTCTGTCACGATGTCTGTCCATTTGCGCCCTACAGGCCTATATCTCAGCGATGGCGGGCAGCATACAGGCTCGTACACGCGCCTCCCTCCACGCCAGCCTGCAGTCGGAGATCCACTGGGAGATGAGGGATTGTTTGATGGTTGGATTCTGTCTCTCCCCCTCTGCTCCCATGTCTGCTGCCCCCCCCCGCCTGGCCTCCCACCTGGAGAAGCTGTGCTTTGGGGAGACGTTTGGAACAGAGGTGTTACTGCTGGTGTGTAACTCAGGGCAGCTGCTCTTGCGTTGGCGTAGGAGGTCTGGACTTGAAGTGTGGGGGATGCTTTGAGCTCTGGGGCGAGCCTGGCCCTCCCATATACTCCCATGTTGCCTTATAAACCTCTCCCCCACAAATGCCCTCCTCACACCTCCTGAGAGGTTGTTCTGGTGTCCATAGAGATACTCCAGGGGGTCCGAGTTGCCGAACATCAGCTCGCCATTCAGTTCTTTCTCCTCTCCCTGCTGCACGGCGACGGCGCGTGCCTCCTCTGCGGGGTGGAATTCAAAGGTGGTCGACGCGGTCCCGCTGAGCCGCGACAGCCGCAGCCTCTGGTGCACGGCGTCCAGCCGCCGCGCGTGGATGTTGTCGGGGGAGACGTCCCTGCTGGGGAAGGTGGGGTGGGCCAGGTGGCAGATGGAGAGGAGGTAATCCTCCGAGGAGACAGCCTGGCCGTGGCCGGCGATGTGGAGTGCGTTGGCCTCATTCAAATCCCTCACCGTCTCCTCGGTACCCTCTCTGATCGTGGGCAGCAGGAGCGTTCCCTTGGACAG
This sequence comes from Heterobranchus longifilis, assembly GCA_028570985.1. NCBI lineage: Eukaryota > Metazoa > Chordata > Actinopteri > Siluriformes > Clariidae > Heterobranchus > Heterobranchus longifilis. Next base: position 2,327 of record JAOVVB010203908.1, read on the forward strand.
CAGTCTGGATCGCGGCCGCATAGCTGAGAGAAAGACGAGGAGGAAAGACGTCATGTTCGGAGCCAAAACAACAGCTGTCAAATGTTTGGGAACATACAGAAATCCACATCTTAAATAAATGAGTCAAACAGAACTTTTTGAACGTACAGAACAAGATTTTGTAAAGTGGTCAAATCTCTCCATTTCACTAGCTGGCCGAATTAATCAACAAATCCTCCAAACCATATGATCATATAGGACATATGTTCCGACCCTCTAATACGACCCATACAAGTGTTTCCTAAATTAGCACCCCTAGTGGCGGAAGAAAATATGACCCATATGAATGTTTTTCATACCTAAATGTTACGTACGTGGTTTTAAACATGCCGTTAATGTTGTTAAAATGGACGTTGTGGCGGTAGGTTTAGGTTTTAAGCAACAAAACTACTTGGTAGGGTTAGAAAAAAGGTTGCGGTTTGAGTTAATATCAGTATATTTGAGACATTAAATTATTTCCGTGCATAACACAGCTTTTTGGTGCCATAACATCAATGAACACTAGAGGGAGATGGCTCACAATTAAAACGTCAATACACGACCTCTAGAGGACGCTTAGCGTAACTACACCTCGTAATAATCTCCCTGTACAAACGACCTATGGGTTTTTTTGAGGAGGACAGGCTGGAATTAATGCAACTAAAATTAACACTCTCCCTACATTTTCATTCTTATTTCAATGTATCCCAATTTGTATTAATAATACGTTATTTAAGAACCTAGATAAAATCATTTCTAATTTTATTTGGAATAAGAAGACCCACCGAATAAGGAAAGACTTGGATGGAATGGGACTACCTCATTTCAAACTCTGCTATTGAGCATGCAATTTACATGCACTCTCCTTTTGACTCCAAGATCAGATGCCTGATCGCCTCCACATTGAAAAAAAACTGCTGTTCCCCATCTTCTTTATCAGCATTGCTCTCCACACGCTCGTACTCTACAAACAGACCTGTAGTTTCACACTCACTGAAAATGTGGTCCTCAATAAGAAAGATTACGGTTGGCATTCTGGCTCTCGTCATGCTCCTATAGTTGCAAATCATTCATGTATTCCATCTTAAAATCCAGTGTTGCTCACAGAGACACGCCACTTCTCCTGTGAGCTCAAAAAGGAAATGTAATAACCCTGTGTTACAACCATCCCCGGTCTCCCCTATAATTGAGGATAACATATTCCACACTGTGCTATGTATCCAGTAGAGACAGAGACATTGTTTGAAGCATACAGTTTGTTTTCAAGAGTCCTGCATGCGAAACCTCATCAGACTATAATGTGTTTTTCCAATGACATCATTTTGCTGCTACATCTGGACAAATAACTGTTAGGAGCCCGTAGCGTTTCAAAACACAAGCATCTATTTTTGCCCCTGCCTGTATCAGATCTAATTTAATTCACATATAAGCCTTCCTCACCTCCTCTTCCCCATTTCAGACTCCATCTCCTGCTTACTCTGGAGTTGCAGTGTAAACAGCCCAAAATACAAACAATCCCAGCAAGGAGCAACATAAATAGACGACTATTTTAAATACCATGTAAAGCCACAGAATGTGTCAGCTTATATTTTGTTATGCAACCCCATATTGTTACAACCCTGAGTGCAGCCCACAATATATTTTCGACTCAACCTCCATGCCAAAAATAGTGCAAGCCAAACCAAAATGCCAGCCTCTCCCAGTTTCTTCCAAGGTGTAACCATTGCTAAATTTAGACCACACCTTCGGTATACAACGGCTAAAAATGGTTCCCTGGCAGCAGCTCTGTGCTGAAGCACAGAATAGACGCCCTGTGTATTTTCACCTCATGCATTTTCAGTCATTATGTAAAGATTTTCTGCACAATTTGCTTTCCCACTCACCTTTGTCTTTGTCGAGTCCAGTTGATGTTTTCTTCTTTTCTCTGCTCTTGCAATCTCAAATATCAGTCTGCACCTTTTTGCAGCTAAATCTGTTTTTTGTTGTTGTTTTTTATGATGCTGTGTCTCCAGCCAGTGATGCTGCTTCTCCTTGAGCGCGCGCTCTGTAGCTCCAACTGTTTCTGACCAGAGGCAGCGGTAGAATGCAGATTTATCTTCTCCTCACACCCCTCCTCCTCCCTCCCTCCGTAGCTTACTTTTGGTTTGCCCTCCTTCCCTGGTTCTAAAAATAGACACACCATCCATTTCCTCAGCCCAGGCACTGTCATTGGCCGGCTGTATTGATGGAGAGAGAAAAACAGAGGCAGAGAAAGAGAGAGGGCTAAGAACAGAGGGCGATGAGAGAAAGACTGGGGAAAACAAAACAGGGAGGAAAAGAGATGGAGGTTTATTTTTTCTTCATATTTCTAAAAATGACTGCAGTCACCCCCTGTCATTTTGGTAAATCTGCCAAAAATAAAGTAGGCTTTGTGCTAAGAAATCTACATATTGTGGAGAGCTTGTGAACATGCTTGACATTAATTGTGTAAAGAAGCATGCATCATTTTATGTGCATGTGAGAGCTTTGCACGTGTGTATTACACACAACATGACACGGTGTCAGGAGGCCTCACTAACCTCGTCATTAATTATGCCTTTAAAATATGGTGGGCCGTATAGAGTGCAGTTCATGTAAATTAAGACCTTAGTCCCACACATACTGAATTTCTGGGTAAAGATGAATTTAGAAGCAATTAATAATAAAGCAGATATTTTACAATCAAGCATCTCAGCTTTTATTAATCTGGACAACTTGAAGAATAACCCATTTTTTTGTGGATTTGGGGTGGACATAAGAAGTTACATAAAAATAAAGACTGTCCACTGGCAGCTTTGTGGTTGGCTGTGTTTGACAATAAAAATGGGACAGCAGGTGGTTTGATGGTGACAATGCCTTTTTTATTTCCCCTCCTCAGATTTTGATTACAGTTTAAAACAGAATTGATTTTCTTTCCATTGAGAAGTGCGTTTCTGTGACACTCATACATAAGTTGTTTTGAGGGCATGTGACACTTAGAGATTCAGGCCTTTGACCACTGTGGTAATTCAGTTACGGGTTTATATAAAAGGGCGTAATATTTGTCGTAATTCATTTCACAGGGGTTCATTTAACAAATATGATCTCTGACCATATGACCATATGATCTCTGACCAAATGAGATATTTTACATATTTGACATTCAACATTTGTTATGATGTTTATGAAGTTACACTTAATCAAATATAAAGAAAGTAACTGGGATTTTTAAAATGTATTTCTTTAAAGAAGAAGTTAGTTTTGTGAAGAGAACAACACATCACATTCACATTTCACAACGAGCAGTCATGATGCATTTCTATAGTAGGTTATAATAAGCCATTTGACTTTAAATATATCGATATTCTTGGCAATGACATTTATTTTATTATACACATACAAATGTAGATGTGTATTTCAATATATTTATGATGTGACATGATCAATATTTTACACGGTGTATATATTTATGTAGGATCACAGGACTACACACAGAGGATTCATACACAAGTATCCTGCTTCCGACCCTTCAGTCGACAAGCTGCCCGTGTATGGGAAAAAAGGCTTTCTGTGGTGCGCATGTGTGTGTGTGTGTGTGTGTGTGTGTGTTAGGGGCAGCGTGACCTCTGTTGAGTTATATGAGTCACGTCTTCTTTGCATCTAATCTATAAAAAGATTCCTGGCTTTTTATGGGTCTCTAATGGACTAAATTTGCCTCAAAGCCACACACGCACGCGCACGCACGCACACACACACACACACGTTGTTCAGTTATACTCTCGACAGACTCTCTGGCAGCACACTGACTGCATTCATCAATGTGCATTCTGCAAATGACAAACACGAGGCGCGACATCAACCAGGCTTCAATTCTAAATAAAACATGGCAGGATGTAAATTTATGAAAGAAACCACAAACACAAGATTAAACACCAGTCATGCTGGCATTTGTATCTGTCGTTGTGTGCATGTGTGTGTGCGTTTACAGGGAAGAAGCCGTCTTGGAATATTAAAGAGATTACAAATGGCTACGAGTTGTTTTTTTGATGGCTCTCAGCTGAACATCAACCCAGAGCCTAAACTGTAGAAAGACAGACAATTAGCCACAACAACAGCATGTTCTGGGACTGCATTCAAACTGAGGTCAAAAGGTGAACTCATGGAAACATACAATAAGTATAAAATTAATTGTACTATTTTTACCCCCCCTCAACCATTAACATTTTACTGAAAATTCATTATAGCCATATGATGACTTTTCAGTAATCTTCAACTTATTTTGGGGATTTTTTTGTATATGTCTCACGTGAGACATATACAGTATATACACTCACTGCATATGTTGTCTGGGCATGCTGTAGGTTTATATATTTATACATTTGTGTGCATACGTAGGTCTATAAAGTCCTGTCCACCGCAACACAGGGTTTTGAAAGAACAGGATCTGGCAGGAAATAAAAGCCCCAGATGTATTGTCTAAAATACTCTTGACTTAACTTTAGCCACATACAGGTGGTTTTCACAGCAGGCATTTTGACTTGCCATTGTGGGAAAAGCACAGGTGTTACCAATAACATTAACGAGGGCTCTGTTTTATTCAGGTGTGGCAGTGAGTCATGTCAGTGTGACAGTGGGCCAGCATGAGCAATAGCAGCTGAATAGAATTGTGCCATCATCAATTGTATTATTCACACCTGTGCTTTTCCTACTGTTACATGTCAAAATGTGTTCTGCCATTCTTCTATATCTGCCATGAGATCAAGATTCAATACTCCAACTATCAAATGTTGTCCTATCTTACAAGAAAATGCAGCGATAATCTTGAACAGTTTATCCCATATGTAGAATGTAATCTTAGTATTTTCACAATAAAAGACATATATATATATATATTTATTTTTTTTTACACAGATGCAAAACAAGGGTTAAACACTTCCAGTCCTGCTCCGTGTGCCTCTCCTCTCCTCTCTGTCCTGAACCTCTGGGTTCAATAAGAATTAGATTGATACAGGAGGATAAAAGCTTCAGTGTGTAGGTAGGGAGAGCTGGACACTTTGAGTTGAAGGATGGATAAATGGAAGGGCTCTGATTGTTGGGCCTGGTTATTGATTTCTATCAGTGAGCTTCCAGCTGCCAGAAGGACAAACAGAGTCGTCCTCTGAAGGGCAGAGAGGGGAGTTTCCTCAGAGAGACAACCATCTCTTCCAAGAACAAGCTGTTCTGAAATATTTTGGGGAAAAAATGTAATCACAGGGGATGGGCAAAAGTACAAGAGTGCATTGCAATATAATGCAGTTACAGTAAATAGAATCACATTGCAATACATCTTGATTTCTGGAGCACATCATGTTCAATTTTTGTCATTTAAAATTTGTCTAGACTTACAACACTGAGCAATCCATTGCAACAAAACTGGAGACGATAGTTCAATCAACAAATATGATCATAATCACAATCATGGTGGGCTGTTGGATTACTGTTACTGTTGTTAGTTTTCTCTCAAAGACGCTGCCAGTTGCACATACTGTGCATAAAGAAAACAAATATTGACTATCCCTACTCTATAGAAATATTCCTGTCATTTGGACTCAAGTTTCCTCAAACTACAGAAATGTATCAGACCTTGCTATGATAATTGACATTTAGCATTATTGTATCAATGCAGTCCTAATTTGCTGCACAGTGGAGCCTTTAATGAGAGTAACAAGACTGGTGTGGCCACTTTACAGAGGCCAGATGAAGTCAGCTTTGGAAAACAACCAAAAGGGAAAAAAAAGTCAAAACCAAAAAAACAACTGATTGGCTTATGAAAGATGTAAACAAGGAATACAAAAATATCTTCCTTGTGTTTTCTCTCCAAGCGTTGTATGTTACATTTTACTGTCAATAAACAAGAGTTGAATGGGGTGACTCGATATTTTTCACAAAATCAATCAGAGTAAAACCAGACGCAAAGTTATGCTGAGCCTAATCCTGGAGAGCAAGAGAGTAAGTGCAATGTAATGGTATACTTCCCATACCATTTACGCACGCACGCACGCACGCACGCACGCACGCACGCACGCACGCACGCACGCACGCACGCACGCACGCACGCAGAGCTACGTGTCCTGCATAGTTTGTTTATGCTAATCCATCATTCCATAAGACTCCATAAATAGTATAATCCCTAAATACTTTACATTTCAAAATTCCAGACTTTTCCAGACTCAAATTTCCAGACTTCTCTTATATTTGACATCTGAGTACAAATAGCTGTGTTTGTTATGTAAATTGTGTTGGTGGGTTTATTATTTGTTGGTCTCTCGGCCTAAAACGTTGTGACAAGACCACAGACTCAAATTTCCAGACTTTGCATCTAGTTTTCTTTTTCCATTTGGAATCCAACCAAACGACCCGTTATAAAACCGTTAAATAACCCTGTGGTTATTTTATTGCGTTTGGATGCAGCAACGCTGGGGACCAGCCCTATAAATGGAAAAGTCTGTCCACCCGTCCGTACGTCGCTGAGTGATAAAGTCCAACCATTGGTCAAGCGAGTGATGATGTCACTGGAGTTGGATCTTCCCCATTGGCTGTTGCTCTTTGAAACAAAGAAATATTACTGGGACCACCGCTGTTTAATATCCAGGAATTCACATTATAGACACCACAGCTGACTGTAACAACATACGAGGTCCAGACACATACGAGGTTTACACCTAGTCATGTTTAAAAATATATATTTTTTTCCCTTTTTTCTTATTTTTTTTGGTTGTATATTGCTTTGTATCCTGTGTTCTGTATGTTTTGTAGTAATGCTGCCCGTGCTTTGCAACATCGAACTTTTAAAAAAAAAAAAATTTTCTATTAGTAGAAGTGTTTCTGAGTGGTGCTTGTTTTCCTGGTGATCAGAGAAAACGCACTGTAACTTTCGTGCAACGTCGTACAATTTGCATGAAAATCATTTCCAACTAATCTGTGTTTTTGTAGATTAAAATCTGTCAGTAATGATGAGAGTTGTGCACAAATCATTGTAGCATGAATGCAGCAATCGCAAATATTTAGCTTGAAAATAATTTATGTCACAGCGTGTGTGTGTGTGTGTGTGTGTGTGTGTGTGTGTGTGTGTGTTTGGACAAATAATTGGTCGTTTGTGCAAGCAGCTTATTACGTGGGTCATTCTGCATAATGAGTACTTTTATTTTTTGTACATTATATATATGGTTCTACTAACACTTTTGTACTTTCACTTCAGTAAGGTTTTGAATGCAGGATTTTTACTTGTAACAGAGTATTTCTACACTGTGATATTGCTACTTTTACTTTTACTTCATCCACCACTGCTACTTTGGCCTTGGGTTAATAAAACATCAAACATCCTTTCACATGGGGGACCCTGGGATAAAATATTATCAAATGGGGGTCTAATTTGTGTCAGTTTAGGGGTCTTTGACGTGCAAAACTTTGGGAACCACTGACCTAATTACTTACATCGTTAAATAGAACGGTCATACATGTCATTTCAGTAGTTTATTCTGTCGTTTCGATACGAGGGCGTGTTGGAATAATAGATGCGTGTTGTTTGTCTCTTCAATCAGCAACGACAGACTTTTCCGTGGACATGACAAACTACTAACATGAAAGACTGACGTCAGATCTGCGGGGAGCCTATGCTGTACGTAATCCATATTAACTGCGCTCTAATATATCCAGCATGATTCATTTTTTTGTTCAGTTTTGTCTCTGTGACTGAAGACGGCCAGGCTGAGTCATCACACGGCTGCCATGGCAACCGTGACATCAGATCCGTTATTATGACTGCCGTGAGACGGATGGAGGGAGGCGGGGGAAACAAGAAAGAGCCAGATGGAGTAATAAAAGAATAAAGAGGGAGAAATCACCATCAGGAGGAGTCACGAAAGCCGTTACGCACTAAAACATATTCTGCTTTCTTTACGTGTCACACTCACACTCGCGGTTTTAATTAATGCATTTTATACAACAGTTATTTCCGACCAATTTGATTGGACGAGAGGCATTCCATGAGTGCAGATATACAGGATAACATCACCGGGACTTTTAACTACACATTAAGGCTAGGGCTAGCCGATTATTGACATTTTGAGATAATCGGCATCGGCCGATTAAAGTGCAGAGAAAAATTACGACTCTTTTCTTGAAACTTTATGACTCTTTTCTCAAAACATAACGACTTTTTTCTCGAAACATTGCGATTTTCTTCTCGGAACATTGCAACTTTTTTCTCAAAACATTATTACTTTTTTCTTTAAAAATTATGACTCTTTTCTTGAAACTTTACGACTCTTTTCTCAAAACATTGTGACTTTTTTTCTCGAAAAATTACAACTTTTTTCTGTAAAGATTTTTCTCTTTTCTGGAAACATGTGGACTGATGCAGATCTACAAAAGTTGCAAAAACAAAGAGATGCTGCTCGGTGGTCCTGTGCACTAACGTTGTTTTTATTTATGTACGTTTATATATTTCACA
>JAOVVB010203919.1:0-24686 GCA_028570985.1 Heterobranchus longifilis
AGAGAATTTTGGCTTTTACAAGCTCTCTCACAGGGGAGAATTCAATGTACAACATGTAATATTCTGCTGCTGGGGGTCTCATAATCAAAACAATAACAAAGGCCAGTTATTGCAGTTTCTCCCGGTTTGGATTCATTTTATCGTTCAGGAGGTTTTTACTCAAAGCCGGATGATCCACAGAGGTCTCCTCCTCTCCAAAACAAACAGACGCAGTGATTTAAACCTCTAACAACGCAGAATAAAGCAGTTTCACGTTAAAAATCAGTGTTTTTCTGATGCAGTTCAGCAGAGTTCAGAGTCGACAGGCGTTCTGCAGATGTAACCTAAAGACACGACGCATCTCCATTAAAATGATTTCTCTGTGGTTTAACTTTGTTGGAAACATTTGTGATAATCTAAGTACACAACTCAACAAAATACAGAACATAGGTCTATTCATTTTAATGTGGAAATGTTACATATTATCAGTTTCAGTAAAGTTAGTTTATAAAGTTAAAGTACCTCAGCGTGCTTTCGTGTTCTTGCAGTGGACTAAAGTTTCCACATCTTTTCTTATTCCATGAACTCTTTAGCTCAGTGCAGCCTTGAGTTTAAATATTTACTCAGTGTAAACGTGATACGGCTTCAATGAAAAGTTCGACACAGAATATAAATGTGAGGGGGAAAAACATAGTTCAGACCACAGATAATGTTGGAGTATTAGTGTCTGTCCCACTTTAATCTCAAGTGTTTCTGAAAAACAATACAAACTGTTGACTCAGAAGCACATACACATAATAATACACTGATATTAAACGTACTAATGAAGCACACAAAAGCAGCACTACAGACACGAGTCTCAGCCCAGCTAATTAATGAATTAATGTGCTGTAGTTTTAATGGAGGCCTTCTGAGCGCGTGCGTTCTGCTCTAACAGTGATGTCAGGCAGATAAGATCCCTCTTGTTTACACCTGTCTGCTGTTGACAGAGTTAGCCAGGTAAGTAATGGGGCCAGGGTGGATCTGTCTGCAGAATGATGGAGATGGAGCTCCATTTTCTGCATGGCCGTCCACGACGAGCAGCGCCAGAGAGTGACTGATTACAGCGGTTTACAACAGAGGTGTGGGGAGTGGATGGGGGAAATGTATCTGGGCTTAATCTTGGCCATGACTCCCGTACACTCCGCACACCGGGCTGCACTGCGCGTCGAGGTTGTAGCGTCCTTGACTCGGAGCTCATACATGGATTGAGTGCAGAGGATGGGCAGCAACATTCTGGTCACACAACGGCACTTTATCCTCTGCACCCCGGCACGCCCACAAACCGAGCTGGTGCACCGAAAAACACACTTCATTTTCTCTGCTTGACCTCTGAAGCAGCTCAGACCACAGAGGCTGCTCAAATTAATTTGGACCCATGCAAAGTGGAAAAAGAGCATTTGTGTTTTCTGCAGCCACAGCATGAACGGTTTAAAACTCAGGGAATTAATCCTGATAAATGCTTTCAGATTAAGAATGAGAGAATTAGAGGCAGACTGATGAAGATGTCAATGTTTTTAAAATGACCTGATGATGTAACTGACTCTTATTTGTCTTTTTGTAATGTGAGTTCCCTATGCTCGTTTCTTAGTTTATTGTAATTGTGTCTGTTTTGTATTTTCTGCAGGCATCCTTTGAAAAAGAGATTCTCCTGGTTAAATAAAGGTTAAATTAAATTAAATTAAATTAAAAAATGTTATTATCGTGCGCATAATCTGGGGGTGGGCGATATATCACAATTCATGATCTTATCAAGATTCAATGCTTCTTTTTATTTATATTATTGGTATTAGTAGTATTTTCGAACAATCAAACTAATTTCATTATTTTAAATGCAGCCCTTCAAGGTAACATAACACTGCACCAAAGTCCATTCTCAAATTGAACACTTTAAAGTTTGTTTAAATATTTACCAGTTACTTTTCGACACATGAACAACTCATTACGTCAGAATAAATAAGATCCACCATCACTTATTTAAGAGGCAAACACGTCACGTTTAAAGCTGGTGCGTCTGTTACTCTGCTGTTTTTACTGCCAAATTAATCAGAGCGCACAGAGTTACCACACGACCGGCTGCTGACAAGAAATGTAGCATTTAAAAGGTTATTTTTTTGACGCAGACACTCGACATAAAATACACAGAGGCTACGTTACCAGAAAACTGAATATTCTTTGGTCTAGCTCAGATAAAAATGCACAAAAACACCAAATCCATCAGCACATTAATCGTTCACTACCGAGCCGTTTGTAACTGGGAGGCTACTGAAAACTTTATCTACACTTCACCTGTATCTCCTCTCCTCCGCTCCGTGTGTGGACAGCAGGCTTGCCGTGGTAGTCGGTGTTACACGGTGTTACATCACTTGCTCACCGCTCCCACCGCTTTTTATATTGGAGATTAAACCCCATTTAGTTGCAGCGCCCGCCTCGTGTCTGCTCCGCAAATCTAGGGTTACCTTCTAGACACGAGTCAGATTTCACTTTCACAAGACGATGGCGGAGGACTTAGAGTCAAAGAGAAAAGGTGAAGAGTCAGATCATTTACATCATATATCTTTATCGTTTATAATACATTATTAGTGTATTTTCTTGCAAAATTCACCCACGACTCGCAGAGAAAACAAACGATGAGCCAACTTAACGAGAGCGGGAGGGTGAAGCTCCGGGTCCCGACGGCTTCAGATCATTAGAGCAGCAAAGGTCTTCATGTGGATTTAATTTATGCTTCTTACAGAACTGTAGCCTGTATTAAATGATTATTACAAGTTGTGAAATATATTACATTTTGTCTAATACATGCTTTGAAATGGGTGTTTTTAACATCAGTTGTGCCGCAGTTTGTCTCCTGTGATCAATGATGATTCCACAGCCGTGTTATTTAATAAAAGATCAATAAAGTTAACATTAATTACATCAATTTAATAGTTACATTTTATATTTTGGGAAGCGGGCACCGCTGCAGGGTACTTCTGCCTCGAGTCTGAACCCGGCGGTCAAAATGGGCCGTGCAGCAGTTTGTCCGGAGCACACCCATCCATGGTGCGTTTCCGGTGTATCCGGTAACACCGGTGTGGTCGCAGGTTTATCGATCGTGGAGACATTTTAATCGTCCATGATCTAATATCATCATATCACACACCCCTCGTGCAATTTATCCCAAAGTGTAAAAATAAACAATGCAAAGATTAAATGTATGCAATAAAAATACCGGTGCAATAAAATCTGATTGAAATCTTCCTTTCTGGCAATAAACATGCAATAAATCCTGATGCCATACTGCAGCTGTTTCACACTGCAGATGATGCCAATAGTGTGATTTATCCAACAGCAAGGACTGCAAACACATACTCTCTCCATGGGACTGTATATACAGCGTGTGTGTGTGAAAGTGTGTGTGTGTGCTCGTCCATGGCTAGCTGGGGACATAAAGAGTCGACTCTCACTCAGTAAAACACCTTTGTGCTCCACAGACGCAGAAGTTAACAGGATGTAATTAAGAAGTAAAACACAGTTTACACTACCTGCCTTGATGCTCACACACACACCTTTTGTTTTTCTGATGCAATGAGTGCTTCATTAACTTGGTCGCTGTTACAAAGACTCCACAGAAATAAAATGTTCTGTAGAAGATTATTAATACTTAATAGTAAAAGCACTGAACAGCAACAGCTTTATGTCATAATTAGTCCAAAACAAACACATCCTGACCTCTCGGCCTGTCACAGTTATTACGTTATCGACTTATCGTGGTCAGCAAAAATGATCAAGGTCAATAATCATCAACGATGAGAGAAGAGAGTCCATTAATGTGAGTGTGCCAGTATGTAGACTTGGTATAGAAATATATCATCTTTATGTTTTATTTAATTGGGATATTGTGTCTGAATATTCTTAAGAATTAAAAGCTAATTGCTCTTTAAAAAGGGTGTACTTGCATGATTCTGCAAATTTGTGATCCACAAATTTGGTCGCACAGAAAACACGCCAACATATGACTCAAAAAACGTCAGTTTGCACGAACAGGCTGTCATTTCCATCCTTGTCCATTTTCTCATTGCTTCAGTTTATCAGAGCGTTTGACATTTCACACAAACCTCCACTTTCTGAGGGAGAATCATCTGTTTGAAATTTCAATCTCGACCCAATCAAAGAAGACATGGAAACCATTTGAGAACAGCCCTTTTCATCAGCGCATCCGCACCTCGCCCGAGGAAAATGAAATATGAAAAAGAAAAAAAATAAATAAATACAAAAGCCCAGATTCCTCTGGGACTGCAGCAAGTCTCTCAATAACACGCCATGTGTTCAATACATGTATGACTCAAGCATGGTGACATGTGATTATCTAAGAGCATTTTAATGATACTTTCTCTTGTTTACTTCTCGACTTCGTCCCTCAAAGGTGCGATTCTCCTTCTGCTGGCAGGAGCAGGACTGCGGTCCCACTAATTGCCAGCTAACGGAGCGTGGAGAGGACATTGTCTCTCGTATCGCACAGCGTCTGGGGCAGAGGGGGTTCACTTTTTGTAAAGACACAGCCAGGGCAGCTGACAGCATTTGAAACAAAGAGCCTCGACGGGACGTTAAAATGAGGTGATTACAAAGTGTGAGAGAGCAGATAAAGTTGAGAGGACGTAAAGCTGGAAACGGCACGCAGGATAATGTGGACCGAGGACGAGAGAAAAGGGGGAAAAACTTTTTTAATTTAAGTTAACAATAGTAATGATCACTTACGGGAGAGTTGGAGCAGCGAGGTAATAGAACAATTCTCTGAGGTGATAACAACAGTGAGCAAAGAAAACAAATTAAGACTCTCAACGGTCTGCAGGATCTAAAAGGGCACACTTTGTTTGGGCACTTCTGTAGCGCTCTTTAGCTTTAGTCCACTGAGGTTCTTTCTTCTTATTAGCTGTTTTTTTTTTGTTTTTATTAAAAAGTTGCCAGCCCAGCACCAGCATTTTTGATCATATTTACTAATCTTTCAAGACCCCCCAGACCAGAATATTTTTTTTTACTATGAATATGTAAAGAGTTAATATATCAAGAGAAAGATCAGACCTTCATTTTATTTTAGCTTCATTCATTCTTTTTCTATCAACACTTGAATGTTGCTCATTTTCATCAAAAACACAAAATTGCAGGCAAAAAGCTGAGAAAGTTGCATTTTTGACAAACAGTCATTTCTATCATTTTTGCCCTCGTTTTATTTGCCTAAATATAAAAAGTTATCTGTCGACCTCTGGTAGGTCCGCTGACGTTATATGGATGATAAGCTCGGGTAAACATCCAGCTTTTTTTTTCAATTTCAGCTTCTGCACGGCTATTTTCTTTACATCTCTCTACTTCCAGTTTACAGCTGATCTTCTTCTTCTTCGCTTGTTTTTGACCAAAGTGTGGTACTATGTTTCCCCTGAAAACAGCGAAAAACAGCGATTGCTGGAAAATCTCGTCAATGGCGGCGAAATTTAATATCCAACAATAATTCTGCTGTTTTTGTTTTTTCACTGATACCAACCCACAGAGGTGGATTTCCTGCTGGATTCAACAGCAGCTCACCAAACTAAAAATAACCTTGGCCATTCTTTCCCCTCAGAAGGACAACTCGTTTACAACAAACATTAGCACAAATGGGAAAACTGATTACATGGCAGAGCGGGGGTGAATTTAAATGGACAGTGGCGCGGGATAACGACGGGCCAAATACAGAAAAATGAGGGGAAATCAAATCAGGCAAATTAAAGAGATTGGTGGACGTTGTGGTGGTGACACAGAGGCGATCGATAAAAGCACAACTTTTGCTGAAGTGCCAGCGTAACTGTGGAAGCTCCGATGTAAAGTGTTTGAACGTCCCTTTAATTGGGATCAAACACATTCGTCTCAGTAACACGAGACACTCTGACTCCAGTCGCCTGACAGAAAAACCTTTAATCACTCTTTTCATCGATGTGAGCGTGACATTTCTATGACAAGCTCGTCATTACCTAATTATTCATTTTACATTGAGTAATTAATATCAAGGTACAGGACTGCAGGGAGGGTGAGTGACGGAGGAATTCCTCTGCAAGCACAGCGAGAAACATCATTCAGTGACTGCATTGATGTTGCTGTTTTTGGGGACTTCTATAGAGCAGAATGATGGCGGGATGCAGAACGTATTTAAACTAATACAACTCATCCAATCCTGACCGAGGCTTGCTGCGCTAGTTGGTATTTCCGATGTTACACAGTGGTCGTGCAAAAACATTATTTGTCCACCAACTGCAAGTGTTTGCTCTGCAGCACAGAGACGCAGGAGCCAGACTTTTCTCCACAGCGCTGCAGGGGGAAAGTCTGGATTGAATGCACTTTCACTCCTGGATAGTGAAAAAAACTCTCCGGCCTGTTTGTATTTCTTTACACCAATCACAATCTAAATCTCAAAATAGTGTCAGAAGGGAACCTGTTTCGGTGGAACACCTCCACGAAAACGTTGTAAACATATTCTTTGTCGATCTTTACAATAATTCACTGACAGAACAGAGCAGGCCGCCTTATTGCATGATCGAAATCTACAAAACTTGTCATTTTTAGCGTGTAGGTTGATAAGAAAGTAAGGTTTTACTGTTGGGTACGTCTGTCAGAATACAGAGAGAGAAAGCAGAGTTTACCAACAAGACAATGGTGGAGGATTTGGTGTCAAAGCAAAAAGCACCTTTGGCAGTATTTCAGATTGAAACCTAATGCTAACAGGGACTCTGACCACGTTTTTAATGAGGCAATCTGTAAAGTCCACTGTGAACTCTGCAGAAACCAGAGATCAAAGTAAAACACTCAACAGTTACTGAGCGTCACTGAGGAATATATTTCCTTGTAAAATGTGTTACGGTGCGTTGCAGTGTAATTGGTAAAACCAGCGTTTTCACCAGTTTATTATTAACCAGCGTCCCCATCCAGAATATTAAACCAACGAATATTCTCACTCTGGTTTTACTTGTAGAGTTGCATTGAACAACAGGGTGACATTAATTTTCCACTACAGTGAGCACACTCTCCCTCTCTCTTCACAACACCGGGACAGATTGTCTTACTTAAAGAGGCCCTGACAGCCCATCACTCTGTTTTAGTGAGGTAAAGGAGGATCTGCACGGACCGGCCTGCGGTTTAACTACTGCACGACATCGACAGTTCAGATAATGCTCGCCGCGTACGCACGCCCTGCGTGTACCGACCCACCGAGCCAAACAATCTGTGCTGCAACACAGCAGCAGAAACCAGAAACCAGAAGAAGGCGGGGCGGCTGTGAAACAAAGAGACCTGCCAGGAAGCTGATATGGACACAGATATCACAGTCAAATGTCTTCTTGCTGTCCTCGCCAAAAGCAGTGAACCCTGGGAAAGGGGTCACGGCGAAAGGTTAAAAGAAAGCCGTTACCAGATGCCACTGATACGTCTTCTTCTTTTTCCATTATGTAAGAGATGCTTCGATGTTCTGGATCACTACGTCAAGTCAAGACATGTTGTTCATGTATACTACTGTATGTTAGCATACTGTATTATATACTGTATCTTAACATACTGTATTATATACTGTATGTTAAAATACTATAGTATATACAGTATCTGATCATACTGTATATACTACTGTATCTTAACATACTGTATTATATACAGTATGTTAAGATACTATAGTATATACAGTATCTGATCACACTGTATATACTACAGTACTGTATATACTACTGTATCTTAACATACTGTATTATATACAGTATGTTAAAATACTATAGTATATACAGTATCTGATCATACTGTATATACTACTGTATCTTAACATACAGTAGTATATACAGTATGTTAACATACTGTATATACTACTGTATGATCAGATACTGTATATAATACAGTAGGTTAACATACTGTAGTATATACAGTATGTTAAAATACTATAGTATATACAGTATCTGATCATACTGTAGTATATACAGTATCTAAACATACTGAATATACTACAGTACTGTATATACTACTGTATCTGAACATACTGTATATACTACAGTATGTTCAGATACTGTATATACTACAGTATTTTCAGATACTGTAGTATATACAGTATGATCAGATACTGTATATACTACTGTATCTTAACATACTGTAGTATATACAGTATCTGAACATACTGTAGTATATACAGTATGTTAAGATACAGTATTTTGAGATACTGTATATACTACAGTATGTTTTTACTCTGCAGTGGCAGAAACAACAGTGTCGATTGTCATTAGTTTCCTCACAGTTGTGAAACTAACTAGAAAATCCAGTCGTAAATGGCACACAATGTAATGAAAATGTCTTTTTTCAAAGTGTTGTCAAAGGTTTGGAGTATTATCAGAGGGACGGACGAGATAGATAGATGGTCAGGCTGCCCCATCAACGATTAAACTGGTGTTTTGGTTTTAGTCGACTTAGATTTTTTATGCTTTTTTATGCCGAATGACTTATTTCCAAATAAACTTCTCTGATAAACACAAGATTTAAAGTGGTGCTTTCGCACGATTCTTCGTGGAGAAACTCAGTTTCACAGATCTGTCTATTAAATCAAATGTTGACAAAAGAGTGTTAGTTGAGTAATAATTTCTTTAATTGAGGACAGCCCAGGTAGGTCGGTACTGAGATATTATTGATTTAACATGTAGTTCTGTGATTTTGCAGGAGGATTGCAGAATTATCATCAGACAAACTTGAGCTGACTTTGTGTGCTGACCAAACAAATCATCAATAATTCCCTTTAAAACAGTTTTCTGCTCTTTGATAAATAAAAAAAAAGGTCCAGTCTTCAAAGAAACAACCCAATTCTCCAGCTCGCCTTTTATATACAGACATGTTTGTCTGCGCTGCTTCTGTTTGACAGATTACAACTTAATTCAAATAAAAAGTGTTGTAATTTTTAGGGATATTTTCTATAAAAGGAGTGAAACGCATCACAGGATTGTAAGCAAACTGTAAGTAGTAATCAAGTGTTGCACGGTATGAACGCAGACATCTGTGTGTGTCACGCTCTGAAGTTTGATGTTTGTCAGGTGAATCCAGCAGATGCCATGTTAGTTCACTGGCTGTGAAACATTATGCAACATGGTTAGCCATCTGTTATTGTTGCCTGTCCAAACATCAGAAACGTTCTGCTACACAAACTTTCTGCTTTTGTTCATTGTGGTAACTTTCAGAAGAAAAGCTATAAACCAGCTGCAGAACAAACATTAAAATGATGAATTGGATGCTGCTTTGGTCATTTTGTTCCACTTAATATTATTTCTATGAGCTCTACAGAGGTGACAAAGGTCCATACAATAATAAATGTCTGTATGAGCAATGTTTTATCACTGTCTATATTAAAGCTGTGCACTTTACACTGTCTAGGCACGGGACGATGTGGACATGATTATCCTGCCAAAAATAATTGCGATTCACGATATTATCCTGATAATCAACAAAATATGCTTAAAACTATTAAAACGAACTGGAATCACTTTACCCTTTTTTCTCTAAACATTAAAATGATTTTCTCTAAATATTATGACTTTTTTTCTTGAAACATTATGATTTTTTTCTCATAAAATTGTGATTTTTTCTCTAAACATTATGACTTTTTTCCTCCAAATATTATGACTTTTTTTTCTCTCAACATTATGACTTTTTTCTCATAAAATTGTGAATTTTTCTCTAAACATTATGACTTTTTTCCTCCAAATATTATGACTTTTTTCCTTGAAGCATTACGACTTTTTTCTCATAAAATTGTGAATTTTCCTCTCAACATTATAATTTTTTTCTCTAAACATTATGACTTTTTTTCTTGAAACATTATGCCTTTTTTCTCTAAAAACACCGACTTTTTTTCTCAAAACATTGCCAGTTTTTTCTCATATAATTGCATCACTGGACACTGTAGTAAACTGCAGTCAGTTTCTGAGGATATTCACATCATTCATGATTATCCCAATAATAGAAATTCATTGTTTTTTTATCGCGATCCACGATACAATCCATGAGCGTCCGATCCCTCCTGTAAGCCACAGGCGCTGCGGTGTTACACAGCGACTCTTCAGAGCGGGGACACCGCGGCGCAGACTCGTTGCCAACCTAACCTGCCTGCGGGTATCAAATATTCAGTGTTTGGTCAGGGATTATGGGCTTTGAACGTGCTGTCCTCATGGGACAGGTGGAACATGACCTGCTAATAGCCATCAGGAAACCAAAGAGAGGGAAACAAAGACGGCTCCTCGCGTCATTGGCCAGGCCCCCACACATGTGCTCTCAAGTGCATGCTGAAAAGTCATAGAGTGCATTTTTCACAGCTTTGTCTCGTGGCCATGCATTGGATGAGTACCTCCACATCTTAACTCACAGACTTTCTCCTCAAAAGCACGACATTTTATTATGTTCTTTGATTTGGGTTTCTTTGGCACCAGATAAGAACATCTTTCAACTTATAATTACTGCAGAACTACACCAGTGTTCTCGATAATTCAACATAAATATTCCACAAATTATCCAAAGCAGTAGATGAAAAGGTTTATTTCCAAAGTAATTTCTCAGACAGATATTATTCCTCGTTTTCAGACTACATTGTCTCAAAGGACCTTGAACTCCGGCAGACAGAAAGGACCCATCTGCAGATCTCTGAAGCCGTGGCTACACGTGTCTTTTCGACGTGACGTTTGTCATCCAGTCATGTTAACACACATTAACTGTCAAGCGTGTACAATCACAGATCAGATGTTGCTCGCGTTATTATATCGCCGTTATTTTACATTTTCATGGTCGAGTTGTGTTTAATTACTGCTCATGAAAAACCAACATTTCCTGATTTTGCTGCTTGACAACAAAAGCTTTTAAATAACAAAATAACGGGAGAATTTATATGAAATGAAACGTGTTTATTATTAGCAGAGCTTTGTTAGCGGCTATTCTTCAATAAAAACAGCACTGCTGAGATAATGCATGCTCGTTCAAGTCCTGCCACCATTACAAACTCAACCAAATATCAAGAAAACAAGAAGGTTCTCTCTCGCACCAAGTGCCATTTTAGATGCACCTGTTGCACGGGAATAACACGGAAATATATCCAATCAGAGAGGCTGCATTTAAGCCTCCAGTGTGGAGTTGATGATATATATCGTCAATCAATCTAAAAATGTCTGTTTTTCTCGATCGCCTCTGTCGCAATGTAGAAAAAAACAACAGCCCAACTGCGTTATGGCAATATTTACATAATTTAGACGACGCTTTACTTTCTGAAACCTGCAGGAGGGAGCGAAGCTGCAGACGCTGAGACAACACAACATGCGGACACAAAACAAGAAGAGTTTGTACTTAATGTGGGGATACTTCTGTTGTTTGGATACAAAAGTCAGAAACCATCTTCTGCAAAAAGTTTGCCACACGTCGATCCCACTACAGACTAATCTGGACTGCAGACTTTCTGTTACTGACTGGCACAATGTGCCTTTTTTCTTCTTCTTTGTTATCGAGATATGAAAGAAGATTTTGGACATATCGCCCGGTCTTAGTGTGGACACACACACACACATGCGGACACAGCTGAGTTTCAATTGTGGGCATCTGATCACAAAAGACAACCACGACCTGCGATGACCTCTGAGTGCTAAAGAGAAGCTGCCATAAAGAGACAGGATGCAGGCGTCTCTCTGCTCGTCCTGTTGACGCAGACGTCTGACTCAGCAGTCAGTCGCATAATGGAACTGTTGTTGAATATACAAAACACCAAGAACAAATATTAGTGGTAAACCACTATCATTTGCATTGTTGAGAAACAAACAAAAACAATCCCATTTAGTCAATTTAGCAATAAAAAATGAAACATCTCGAGAGGCAAGAGACAAACAAATGCGTGTTTGTCATTTACTGCATCCCTGCGCTCCTGATATATAATCATCTGAAAGCTCAGAGACATTACAGTCGCTCCGCATTGTTCCATTACGAAGAACACGGCCAAGGAAATATTCATTACCAGTAAACTGCATTAAAATCAATACAAGCGGCTTAAAATGCTCAGAGGCTCGTCAGAGCTTTGATAGCTCAGAGAAAAGGCAAACTTTTGTTCTGGAGTTGAGAGGGTACAATCTTTGATCTGCCTGGACTCACTTACGAGAATGTGGAAAAAAGAAAAAGGCTGATGAGTTATAGAAGCAGAGACAGCCAAACACTCAAACACTGTGGTGAAAGATTCGGGAAAAATATACTACAATGCAATCCAGTTGCACAGAGACATGTTTAAAGGCGAGGGTATCGACAGACATTGAAAACGTGTCACTCAGAAGTAAGCAGCATAAATCAGCCGGCTTTACGACGTCTAAACGCTCCTGATGGATACGCAGCTCGTCTGTCACAGTGTTGGAAATGTTGGAGTGGATGAAGATTTCCCCTGGTGTGAGCAACAAATAACTTACTGCTTTTCCAATCTACTGAATAAGTGCTGACGCTGCGGTTTGGGTTTATAACGTGGAAAAATGTGAGTTTGTGATGTTTCCCTCTGCAGCTGGAAAACTGGAGGCGTGCTGAGCAGCACTGTGTGCTGGCTACTGTCTCTGCGGTTATAAAACAATACTTTATTTCCTGTGCTCACTGAAGACATCAAGTTAATTCTCTTCAGATTGTAACTTCACGTCATTGCAAAGGCTTGGCGATATGGAGAAAATCAAACATCACAATATGTTTGACCAAAATACCTCGATATCGATGCTTTCACAAAATATTTACACAGTGAGATTTTTATCTAAATAATCATCAGTAATGTGGATATAATGGTACATCGTTCTGGATCACAGGCCGCTGAATTTAATCAAAATCATATCGTGGCAGACTTTGTGATGTCAGCAAATATTGTGTTGTTATCGATATAATATTGTCTCGTGATGAAACTTGTGATTTACATCCTTCCTGTAAAGGCAAATAATCAAACCGCTGCTAACAGTCAATGACATCACTTAACTGTGATGAAGTCTTTAAAACCAGGAAAAGACATTTATGCCGTCTTACGATCACACGCAGGACTTTCACTGCAGTTCGAGTCCGTGTGATTCACGCGACCGCCACTTGTATTTAAAACACAACACAGATTTTAATGATATTATACGAACGGTTCATGAGAATACACTGAGATCGAGGTATTTCACCATACTGCTGTGCATTAGGGGTCGACTAATGACATTTCAACTTAATCGTCATCTCAAATCACAAAGTCAATTAAAAAATGTCTGCAGACACATCTGCAGGCAACCTAACTTTGTTTTTATTTATTTATTATTTATTTATGAAAGTTTATACATTTCAGAAATAAAAAGGGTTAAGTCAATTTTCATTTAAGTTCTGCAGTTTTGTGTCACATTTGTTATCATCCTTATTATTTTTAAATTGCTGTATTTTATAAGACGCAAAAAAAAAAACGGCATCGGCCGTTGAAGAACCGATATCGGTCGACCACTTCTGTGTATATAAAGATAACGTGGACTTGTGGTCCATAGATCTATATTGAGAAAAATCATGCATGGACAAAAATCATCCACGACATCATGGATGTGATGTACAGCTCAATCTGCTGCGGGCCGTTACCCTGGACTCTGTGTTTCTGCCGGCCTTGGTAAGTGATCAATGAAGCAGCGACTGTGAGGCTGTTCTAGGACAATAAGCATCTCAATTAAAATCCCATGGTCTGCTAACTGACTCCATCTATCACTCTCTTCTCCCGGTCACCCAAATATGAGAGAGGCAGCTTCGCTGTGGTCAAACTCCATTTATATCAGTCTGCAGCACGGCCGGTGCAAGATGAGTTAATGTCGTGTGTTTATAGAGAAATGATGCACTCACGTGGAAATCCTCTAATTAATGACTGATAATGGCTTTCACAACTGTGTATACGTGGAATGTGTTTCTCTAGTTTTTGGTCACAAAGGTTGTAGTTGTACGATGTTTCCCGAACATCGGTTTTATACACAAACATCATCATCATCTGCTTGATATACAGTGGCGTTTCCAGACTTTTTTTACTGGGGTCCATCTCCACTACTCTATTTTAACCCTTACTGACCTACTATAGGTGCAGTTTTTGTCTTTTTGTCTACAATGAAAAGGCTATGGAGACTAACATCATCGCTCATAGAATCCACAAGAGTCTCATCTTTCCAGTCACACCCAGTTTATGTAATTCAAGACTGTTTATGGACCCCAGGATGCAGAACTTTTCAAATACACCATTTTAAAACAGGCGAAAATAACAAATTTGTACTACATAGTTTTTTGCCCAAAACTGCATGGAATTATCCGAATCTTGGACATGTCCATAAAGTGGAGACTTGTGGGTACCCATAGAAGACATTTTCATTCAGATACCTGGAGGTTTCAAAGAGACCCCTTTGAAAATGGCCAAGCCAGTTTTTCCCTCTCCAAGATTTACTCTAACTTTGGAGCGTTATTTAGTTTCCTTCCTGACAAACTAGCGCAACATATTTGCCAGTCGATGCTGCAGATCTTCCAGTTTCACATGATACCAACATCCTAACTCTAGTTTTATAACGGAGTCCGCTACAGCCTCTTAAAGACAGTAATGTCGGTCGTCACGATCCTGCAGGTTTCTTACTTCCACCTGCTGGAAACACCACTGTTGATACACTGACAGCTGATAGGAGCCTGTCTTCATCTCGTCCTCATCTGTCCCATTGATCCCAATAAGGAGCGAACGTATGCGGCTGCTTAGAGAAAAAATGCTTTTTTGTGCAGCTGCTCTGAGTACTTCTGGATGAACATTTTCAGAAACTATCACGACAAAAAGAAGAAGGTCCGTTTACAGGAGCAGATCGGCCGTGACTGTTTATCACCGTGCACATTGTAAGCTTGTTGTCAGCGATGTAATCAACCGTCTGTTTACCTAGCATCAAGTTAGCCACCTAGCTAACGTTGTTATTGAAACAAAACCTGCGTGCAGCCAGCCCTTGTTTTGATGAGGCGCTGGCAGAGCTTCATGCCAGAGAAAAACCCTGATAGTTTCCACAGATGGAAACTAGACTACAGTACAGCTGGTTCAAGGTTAGTTTTTGTCCTGAGGTCCAGAAAATAGCAATATTATTCAGACAATATGATCAATAAAAAACAATGTTTCTCTAACTCAGCACACGCACAGTAATTGGGTTTTTTTCCGCAGGGAAATATGGAATGTATTTAATATGATCAATAATTAATAAGTAATGACCCTGACTTTAGAGACCACCATTTTGCAGTCAAACAAACACTGCAGCCGACAGTATAGCACAGAATAAAGCAATGCCACGTTTTCACCAACCAAACCTTTGAAGACACTAAAGCAAATTACTGGTCGCTATGGAAACGGATA
The DNA here is from genome assembly GCA_028570985.1 of Heterobranchus longifilis. NCBI lineage: Eukaryota > Metazoa > Chordata > Actinopteri > Siluriformes > Clariidae > Heterobranchus > Heterobranchus longifilis. Next base: position 15,404 of record JAOVVB010203919.1, read on the forward strand.
GCGTAATCCTTTGGGCGGATACGATGGATATTTATCGGTATGATTGGAAAACTGAAGCCATCTTCACCTTCAATAGGAGAGACTCTTCTATAGCTGCCCCCCCCCCCCCCGCCGGTCCTCCTCGTCTCTCAGGTCAAGGAGACGCTAGAAAGTAGGTCATGGATGTATGGAAATCTCTACATGTGGAAAAAACCGCCCCTTTGTTTCTTTGCAATTCAATTATGAAGGAGCTACTTGGAGAAAATATACTCAGAGTCTCACATGTTGAGAAGCATGTTGGAATTCATTAGCATGTTCCTGTAGCACCTCTCCGGGGCTTCGCACCATCTCACCCGTGCAGCGCGATAATCAACGAGTTACTCGACAGCGAAGCTCACTTAATCTAAGAAGGAAACCGGAGCCACGGAAGGCAAGGGTGTCAATGCTTGTAGTCTCATCATCTGGAGAACTCGCCCGTGTATAAAAAAAGAAAAAGGCACACCGTGCACGGTAAGGTCCAAGGATAAGCAATCACAACACAGTCTTTATGATATATGTAATCCAATACTATGTGCCAGATATCACTGTATGCTACTGCTGCTAACCTTTATCCTGTACTCAACTCCTCGTGGAGTAATCTGCTGCTAATCCACTATAATCCCAGATTTAATCTTGTTAATACCATTGATTCTATGCGTCTTATTACAAAAGCTCCTGGGGTGTGTGTGCGCGGAACAAAGAGGGAAACCTAAATCTATTAGTCTCTGCAGCATGATACAGGTACAGATAGTGATGGATAATGCTGAAGTATGCAACATCTTCTGCTTCTGAGGGATGATTTCAGATGGATTCGACAGCAGCACACTGCAACTAACGATTGTTTTCATTATTTATTAAACTGCCAATTCTTTTCTTGATTAATTGATTAATCGTTTGGTCTAAAAAGTCATAAAATGGTGAAAAAAGTCCATCTCAGTTCCTCAATATCCAAGGTGATGTCTTTAAATGTCTTGTTTTGTCCAAAATCAATAGATATTCAGTTGAATATCATATAAAACAGAGAAAAACAGGAAATCTCCATGTTTGATTTTGCATGAAAAATCACTTTTTAATCAATAAATAGTCAAAATAGTTGGCAATGATGTTTCTGTTTCTGTTGTGTTTTTTTTACTACTTTTAACAAAAACTAACAAAATCTGAAATTCATGGTGGTCAAAATCATTAGGTGCTTGAATCCTGATGACTACAAGACTGAACATACAAACCAAATGTTTGTCAAATGCTTAAATACATTAAAAATGCTTTTGCTGCACAGATTTTTTCCTTCAGTTTAATGATTTCACCTTTGCCTCTACTCAGAGTCCTTGTGTCTTTACACACATACACATGCATGCACACAAATTATGATGCAGAGTAGGTCATAAATTCAAGCCCACTCTGGAAATCCTCACAACGCAGAAATGTACACACAACCTAAATACTGTGACGGTATGAAAGTGTCCTAACAAAGCCCGGTGTCTCAAATGTTCGCTTTTAGTTGACTAACCAATCAGTTGATCGGCAGATCGTCTTTAATTGTCTGTAATTTTTCATGCAAAAAAAAGCAGAAAATGTTTTCTGCCTCTTAAATGTGGAGATGTCCTGTTTTTCTGTTATGATATCTGAATATCTTTGGGTTTTGGACAATACAACACTTTGGACTTTGAGAAACTGGGATGGACATTTTTCTATTTTCTGACATTTTATAGATCAAACCATTAATCAATTAAAATAGAAAATAATAATGAGATGAATCCATAATGAAAATGATTGTGAGTTGCAGCCCTACTTTGTAATAGAGCTAATTTTATCATAACATGAAGAACTTTGAGTAAACTGCCAAGAGGATAAGACCACAAATCTCTGCAGATTTACGAGAATCTCCGCAGATGTAAACACGGGACAAGAAGCAGAAATCCTCCTGTCGGAGTCCAGCAGGATTCTTACCGGTGTTGAGCGTTCCCGTGACAAGTCTGAACAGGTACTGTGCGAACTTGAAGATCTCCCGCTTGCACCTTTTCCTGCAGCTCATCTTTGCTCCTGGGAGGGAGGGGGGGCTTGGAAAGGTCAGCACGAAAAGGAGGACTGTGGCTTCAAGGTAAAAAAAAAAAAAAAAAAAAAAAAAAAAAGAAATCCAAGGAAGAGTTTTACTTTGACAAAGTCCCGTGACAGCGTCCTCTTCTCTCCTCCACTCGTGTGGTTGTGTGAGCGTGGCCCTGGTGTGTGCGTGTGGCGGGAGTGATGATCATGAGGGAGCGTTGAGCAGAGAGGGGGGCTCGTCTCGCGCGTGTGTGTGTGTATGTGTGTGTGTGTGTCCGTGCTCCTCTCTTGCGTGGCTGTCAGGTCATTAATATTTGCTTACCGGCGGTTTACCTCCTGCTCTCTGGGGAAGATGGGGGGCTTGTCTCTTTTTTTTCTTCCTCCAACACTTCAGAGTTTTCCTGCAACTCCTCTGAGCACACACGCTCCTACTCTTCTTCTTCTGTGGTACTACAGAATGCCCTGTTGGCTTCACAATACAGCGGTTTATCCCTCTCAGACACACAAACAAACACACACTCCCACACTTGATCTCGTAGTGTGCCTGCTGCTCGCTCTACTCAGCACCATCTGTGGATGTTTTACACTCACTGACGGTTGCCATGGAGGCGTGGCCTGATTGGCCAGAGAGGAGGAGGAGGAGGAGGAGGAGAAGAGGAGAGATACAACACTCACAAGGAGGAGGAGGAGGAGGAGGAGGAGAGGATAGATAGAGTGCTCACAAAGAGGAAGAGGAGGAGGAGGAGAGAAATAAAGGAGAATTAAGGGGAAAGTGTCCACCAATGAATCAGCAATGACAATACATGACGGGCCTGCAGCATCATGTGTAATTGAAGGTTAAAACAATGAGTGACAGTAATGGACGGTGATAATGGTACATCACGGGCTCCTGAGAGGGAAGTGGTTGAGGGAGTGACAAATACAATGTGGAAAAAAATAGTCTAGAGACAGAAGAAGGGTGAAGAAGAACAGGCTTGTGCCAACTGGCGATCAAATCGTATATCGACGAATGAAGGGACGATCGACAATTGTTTTTTTACCATCAGAACTAAGGTGGTGTAAAAAATAGAATCTAGAATCTGCACCCTTCTGTACATTTAGACGCGTTTCTGGTGGAGCGGCATGTCCGCCCGCTGAGCCCCGTTAATCAGCGCGAGTGACGAGTTCATTTTAAATTTTAATTACAAACCAGTTTGCCGTCTCTTTTCCATGGATCTGACTCTTAGGACTGGGTATTGTCTACAACCTTACGATACAGAGGCCACGATACGCATCATAATACCGAGGCTACGATACGTATCACGATACAGAAATCACGATAGGATTCCTATCACAATACAGATGCTACAATACAATACGCATCACGATACAGAGGCTACAATATGATACGTATCATGATACATAGGTCACGCTACAATGTGTATCATGATACAGAGGTCACGATGCAATACATATCACGATACAGAGGCTACGATACAATATGTATCACGATACACGTTTCTTTTTGAACAATGCCTAACCATATCCTACACAGAATTTACAACAAGCTGCAGCTTTTTATTCTGTATAACAGGGATTGCACAACTGAAACACTTACAATTCAGGCCCAGCGAGGTCTTAAAAGATAAATTAAGTCATTAAGTTATTAATAAATGTTAGGGCTGGGATGATTCACTTTTCTTTCTACAAGTATAGCAATTCGATATTATGATTTATTGCGATTTTGTTTACTTTTTTAACACTAGACCATGGGGGAAAAGACTCTTACTTTGGAAAATCTCTAAATTGATCCAGTAAAAATGTTTGATTTTGTGACTGTATGTAGTGAGATACAATATGTCCTCAACTCAAATGTATCATGTCCCACGTCACGCTCTACGTCACGACATAAGTGCGTGCGGTATGTGTTGTTGTTACCATGGTTACAGCTGTCTTTGTAATCCGGAAGTAGGGATTTCAAAGCAATCCCAGTGTTTTAACTAACCATCCCACGTCATTTTGCTGTCTAAACCTACAGAAGGAGTGATGTCTTTACAACCGCAACTGGCACAGGAACTTAAACCGGGAGGAGAAAGCATTAAAAAGTGATGCCACAGGTGGGTCCTGAGAGTTGGGAGAATGTGTTGGAAACACAGCCCTACTGAACATCTCTGTTCTCCATATTCCTGCTCACCAAAACTTTGCTCTGCGCTCCATAAGAGTAGAAAACGTTATGGATATGATTTGGATTGTGATATTAAAGATAATAAACGAAACATGGCATTCTGTGTTGAACTCCACCCCCCCCCCACCTTCTCAAGAAACCACAATGAGACGATATGAAACTAGAAACGATCGGGTTGGAGAGGAAAGCTGTGGCACACAGGTTGGTGAGATTATACGACCAAGTGTCAAGGTCAGATCTAATAATGAGTGACAGCGTCTGTGATGTCATTAGGACCGGCCAAGTGCATCATCTTCTCCACTAATTAGCCCTCACTGTACGTCGACTGCTCTCATCTATCAATGCCAAGCCTCCCGTCTGAAACGCCCGTCATTACCTCAAACCTTTAACTCGCATCACTGCAGAGAATTTGCTTAAGAAAACACTGATTTGTTCACATTTTCTCATTATAACACGTCCATCAGGCTGACAGGCAGCGATATAAAAATAAGATCGGGCTTAAATTTGCTCTGAAACACAGCTGATGTTCCACAGGTCAGCTCGACAGAAAGGCAGGTCTATTTTGGTGAATCCTGCTCCGTGTAGACACTTTGCAGACTCTGACCTTGGAGTCACATACACACGCACACATGCACACGCACACGCATGCACACACACACACACACACACACTTTCTTGTCCTCAGTACCACAAAAACACAACAGGATTCACAACAGAACCAACCACAATCCACTCTAAATACCCTCACCGACACAAAAATAAATTCTTCGCTACAGACTGTTCCTCTACCACGTCAGCTATTAATACCTGCCACCATCAACTCTTGGTCTGGAATGGCTATGTTGGACACTGGATCTTCATATACTCTGACCAATGACTCCCTCTGGAAGGAAGTAAAATAACTTAGGAAAATGTTGAAACCTTGGGCTCAAGGACCCCTGTACTTGGCAGATGGGACAGGGAAAAACCCACGTGGATGGACTGAAATGGGAGTCATCATTCAATGATAAATGGTAACTGTAGCCGTGATCGTTCTGCCGACTTCCTGTCTTGCTGCGCCTGTTGTCCTGGGGTTGGACTTTGCCTTTTTCTCCGGCCTCCAGTTTGAGTCTCAGGGAGAATGTATTGGTTCAAGTCAGACGAGCGGAAGAGGTATTTCAATCAGGACAGACACGCATTACAGTGAACAATGATTTTATTACGAAGTACATGATAATGAGAAATGTGAATCAAGAGTCTTTTGGTGATTAGACCCCACCGCGACGTAGTAGATAGGGGGCCAGTGATGCTGTGATAGATAGGATTCCCCCCCCGGGGTCTAGACACTGGTTGTGGTGATGAGAGGGTTGCTGAAGATCTGGATAATGGGATTGGAGCAAGACTGGGCACTGATGTGAAGGAGGCTGGAGGTGAATGGGGTGGAGGAGGGTCGTGTCGGTTCGTACCAAATGACAAACTAGCAATGGAGAGAAGAACATGGTTTAAAATATGACGGTAACAATGTGATTGGCCAGAGAGAGACCGTGGCTATCTATCAGTCAATCACACCTTTCTAAACGAATGAGCCATACATAACAACGGGGTCAACCACACCTCCTCTCTAAGATCAAAGTTTATGTCCCTAAATCACTCTTAAGTAGGCTAAGTTAGGAGCTCTCTGAGAGTATTCTCATGTTGTGTACACACCAGGCACAAATAAATTAATGAATTAATGATTTACATATAAAGTTAATGTAAAGACGTGATTAGGCGCAAGTTCTGGTTGGATTGACCATCGTCGGAATGACGCGGTGCGATGACGCGAATGACGCAAATTTGCTCATTCGCTTGAGTTGAAAAATCTGAACTTCTGCGGTGAACGGCACGAGTACTCGCACATATGAAGCAAGTCAAAACAAAAAAATTCAAGCACAAACTCATGCGAATTAAGCAAGTACATTATTTTCTTTGCACCTGGTGTGAACACACGGTCAGAACATTTGTTGCCCCTGTAGTCTGAGCCCAGCTTTACCCAATGCACCTGGTCACCAAATTGCCAAAGACTTAAAGTTGAAGGGTAATAAAATGTGTAATACATTTCAGTGTCTGAGTGCCTCTGTGTATTTGTCTAATTATTTTCTGTCTGGTTCAAAGCCGCCATGTTCATGGAGCATTGGAAGAGGAGGCAGATGAGACTGAACTATGAATGGGACCTGACGGGGTTTGAAGATGAGGAGGTGAGTGGTGCCTCAAATGACACAAAAGTAAGAGGCGAGCTACACCTGTATGAAGAATCCCATCAGCTGTACTATACATATATTTTGCTACATGTCACACACACATTGGCACACATTTACAGCTAAAGATTTACAATATTCAAGATTTAAGCCCCCTTTGCAAAGCCATCATGATACATTATGTCCCAGCCAAGACATCAAAGAAATTTGCATTAATTTAAGCTTTTTTCCCATTTTTTTTCAAGGTAGTTATGCTTTCAATTTTAAACATTTTTTTGTCAAAGACTATGGAGGGAATTTTTCATGTTCTAATTAATGAATAAATCACCATGACTAATAGGTAATTGTGTGATCTGGGGCATGTATTCATGTCCTTTTTCATAAGTAGTAAGTAACACAATGTGTGCCGGTTGCTGGTGATTGAGAATGCAGTTGAGACAGAGTTTGACTATTCATATTGTTTTTGTGATCCTTTTTATTCTATTGTATATTATATTGTAATTTCAAAACATATTAAATTCCTCTCCAACACAGCAAAAACATGAAGTGAAATGAATGGAATAATCTGAGTTAAACCCACCTCCCTGTCCACCTCTCTCTCTCTCTCTATCTCTCTCTCTCTGTCTGTCCGTCCGTCCGTCCGTCCGTCCGTCCGTCCGTCTCTCTCTCTCTCTCTCTCTCTCTCTCTCTCTCTCTCTCTCTATCTCTCTCTCTCTCTCTCTATCTCTCTATCTCTCTCTTTCACAGGAAGCTCTCAAGGTTTGGATAAATTCCTATTACTGGATAAACTTCTCTCTTTACTCTTGTAGCTTTTCTGCTGCTGCTGCCAACCTTTGATCATAACACATCACACAAGATTACATTACTATAAATTGCATATGCAAATGGAGTCTTTGTTGTACTTGCATGGTGTACAACAACACAATCTTTTAATGAATAAAATGTAGCCTTCTAAAAAGGACCCCCCAATGCCTAACTGCAATACGAGGACAAGTGATCACAATTCAGAGTTCAGTGGCAGGAATACAGGAAGTACAGCCTAAATATTCCCAAAGAACTGAATCAGAATCTGTTTGACCCAGACTTAATCAAATCTGTGTCATCAGCTTCACAAAGTTGGGATTTATGTCTGTGCTTCCCCACACAAAACACTTATGTCCCAGGGCAGTGCACCAAGATCAATAACCCTCTAGCAAGGGAACATAGTCATACTATGGAGATACATGTATTAATATTATTTGGGTGAACACATTGACAATCCCTCTGTAAAGGCCTTTACAGACCAGGAATTATTTTTTGGACATCAATATATTTTTTTGGACTGTTGTTTTTCTTATAGTACTTGCAGTACTTTCACACAAAACACAAATATTACATGCCGAAAAAGCAACGTTATTTTTTTTCGTAATGAGGTTGATTTTCTGAGCTTTTGCACCGCAAAACCAAGCATGTTGTGTTGTTTACTGATGAGGATTATAAAATAACAACATGGAGGCTCCTATTTACTTAGCATGACAGCTGGATTCTCGTGCTATCACAAGATCATGCGACAATCATCACTCAAATTCATCTTGCCAGGGTGCGGTCAAGATCTGACCTGACCAATCAGCGTCCTGTGAGGAGCGACTCGTAGCTACGGGCGTGGTTTAGATGTTTGTTCAAAACAACAATGGCGGCTCCATATAGATGCTGCAATACCGCAATAGTGTTGGTTATATCAGAAGTGGAGAATATTTATTCATTGAAAGAAGAATAAAGAACGACACTGAAGGCTTTTCTGCACCTGCCAGGTATTTTTTCAAAGTACAGACAGACAGGTAAGCAATGAGACGTACGCTGGTGAGCAAGAAAAAGAAAAACACCAAAATAAAAGAAAAGAATGGACAGATTTGGGTGGGGAGACAACTGAAAAAAAGTAACAGAAATGGGGAAGACTATGGGTGTAGTGTAAAATGAATAAAAAGAAGGAAAATTCAAAATCGCTGAGACAATAATGATACTAATAATGATGACAGCAACAATGCTTAGAGAGTAGCAAATAAAAGAAAATAATATGAATACAGCAAAACAGTAATTTATTAATGCTGTTAAACACCGGGGACATGACGAATAAACAACACGAAAATACGAAATAATCGCTGGAAATTTTTTTTTGCATTAAAACTATAACCAGCAGCAACGCAAATTTGGGACAATTATTCAATAAAAGGTTTGCAATTTGCACAGGCAGAGCACTAACTATCGGGAGGCGTAATCAAGTTTGCCGTCTGGTTCAGATCATAGACTGTAAATAAACTGTAAATAGGATCCTCTGTGTTGTTGTTTTATAATCCTCAGTAAACAACACAACGTGATTGGTTGATCACTTCATTCGTGGTGTGAAAGCTCAGAAAATCAACCTCGTTCCGAAAAAAAATAACGTTGCTTTTTCGGCATGTAATATTTGTGTTTTGTGTGCAAGTACTCATAAGAAAAACAACAGTCCAAAAAAATATATTGATATATTGATATTTTTATTATTAATCCTGATGCGGATACCAAGTACTGATACCAGTGCATAATTAATAAAACTGTAACAGTAACAAAGAAATACATGAATATACTTTTACTGAATTATTGAATTAATTAATTAATTTATTATTAAGCTAATGAATTGATTAGTATAGGTTGGCCAATACCAGATATCAGCCTCTGTATCAGTGCATCCCCAACAGTAATAATAATAATAATAATAATAATTACTTGATTACTCCTTTCAATATAAAGGCCAGATCCACTCCTTCCGTTCTTACCTTTCACAATAAAAGCCCTAGACATATATACCACGTATCTGTTTACCAGAGGG
>JAOVVB010203929.1:0-10832 GCA_028570985.1 Heterobranchus longifilis
AATCCAATCTCTTTGTCCCCCCCGCCCCCAAAGAAAACAAACAAACAAACAAACATCAACAAATAACATCTGATTGATCAGACATAGTAGACACGTTGCATAGATAAAAAATAATTTCATAGTAAAAATTATAACTCAACTGCTTTTTGAGAATTTCAAATAAAACAAGGCTGAAAAAAGCGTGTTTGGCAATTTCATCCATACAAAAATAATACACATGAATATATATTATACATTATACATATGTAATATATATTTTTTAAATGGCATTCATTCTAGAAAACAAACAGCAAATCTTAAAGGCACAATATGGCGTATAACAAACACAGTCATGCTATAATGTGCTTTTTGTTGGCGTCACACTTTCTCACAGTTTTTCTGCAGGTGGCCGAGACTAAAATATGTTACAGGCAATAATCTGATTTCTGTCTTTGGATAAAGCTGATTAAAAAGAGATAGCGCCGTCACCCTGATGCCACAACAGAAAATGACTCTGTGTGCATTGTTGTGTGTGTGTATGTGTGTGTGTGTGTGTATGTGTGTGTGTGTGTGTGTGTGTACGCGCAAGCATTCATGCATTTGTGTGCGTTCACAGAGGTATTGAAGCACGTACACACTCCTGCTGCTGCCTGTAACGCAACATGTAGATAAGCTGCACATGAACAACACACACTCTACTGCCTGACACCTGGTGTAAAAATATTCAGTGATTTCTCCTGATGCATGGACGGATTATGAGACAGTGGGCCCCTGGGCACAGACATGTAAGAGGCCCCCCATCCTGTCGACAAGACACCCAAACTCAGAGCCTCAAAGAGTCGTTTTGCATCTTTTTGTGGTGCTTTTGCATCTATTTTTAGTCGTTTTACATTTCTTTGGGATCGTTTTGTATCTCTTTGTGGTCATTTTGCGTCATTTGTAGTCGTTACGTGTTTCTTTGTGGTCGTTTAACGTCTATTTTTAGTCGTTTTGCATCTTTTGGTGGTGGTGGTTTTGCATATCACTGCAAACACTGCAGATCGAGCCAAGTGCAATAATCTTATATTTAGTATAAATTGTGCATTCTAAGGAAGATCCCTTGATAAGCAACTTTTCTTTGAGTATTTTTAACTAGATACAAGGGACATGACTGTAAAACTTCCACTTCAATGATAGTCTTATTTTTGCATTTTTTTTTTTTTTTAACTTATTTTAAAAGATCTTATCAAGTAAAATTCACTTACTGCACTGGCAGCCAAATTTGCTTGTTTTAAGTGCAAGCATGCTTGTATCAAGAAAAAATGACCTTAAATTTGAACATTTATGTCTCTTTGTAGTAATTTTGCATCGTTTGTAGTCAGTAAGTGATGTCATTTTGGGTATGTTTATGGTCATTTAGTCCCTCTTTGTAGTCATTTTGCTTCATTTGCGTTGTTTGTAGTCTGCATGTGTATGTTTTTGGTAATTTTGTGTCTATTTTCAGTCATTTTGCATCTCTTTGTAGTCATTTAGGGTCGTTTGTAGTTGTTTTGTGTATGTTTGTGGTCATTTAGCACCTCCGTGGTTGTTTTGTGTTTTTTTTTTACATTTTGTGAGTCAGGGCCCCTGACACTTTGGCCCCTGGGCCTGTGACCAGTAGGCCCATTCACTAATCCATCCATGTGCTGTGTGTGCTGTGTGCTGTGTTGAGCACTCTGCTTTTTAAGCTTCAGCCTGCCGATGAGAAAGTCCCCACTCTGTCAGTTAGTCACAGGCCTTGGTCCTGATCGGCAGTTTTGTATTTAAGTTGGCAGTCTACTCATTCAGGCTCTGCAGTGGCTAAATGACTGTGCGCCGCAAGTTATTCACATGCTGCTGTCTAGACAAGATCTCACACTCAGATTCTGTCTTTCTTTCCTTGATTTCTCTTCTTCCTCATCTCTTTCTCAATTTCAGTCAGCCTGTCTGGCTCCCTCCCCTTTATTTCAACACACCAGCAGCACAAAGTGCTTCGTCGTTATAATTTCACAAGTCCTGATTTTAAAAATAAAATCTCTGTTATTCCCTCTTTTATTTCTCTACCAGTCCTTGGATTCTAATACAAGTCCTTCATGATCTCCTGCAGCAGAGGGTGCAAGCACATGTCCACCTCCGTCTTCTTCAGCAGCTGGATGAGGTGGACGTGGTCGGTGACGATCTGCCGCAGGTCGGTCATTTTCTGGAGCAGCTTGGCGAACAGCTGCAGAGAGTCTGGGTGGTTTAGCTTCAGCTGCAGCTCCAGCGAATGGAGCACCGTCTCCTGCAGCTGCTCGATGGGCTTCACGTTCAGCAGGCCGGGGCGGTCTGCACGGAGGGACGATAAATCAGTCACATTTCTGGTGACACATCAAGTAACTATTAGCTCAACATTTTCTGAAAAGCCCTTAAAGTCCCAGTGAAGCAGAAGTCAGAGCGTCTTTAGCTTCTGTGCTGTGACGTATTTCCCAGTGAAACAGAATATTTGAGCGGTGTACAGTTACAAGAGGGATTTAAATCAAATCCTTTGCATTTGATTGGACCAATAAAAAGTGGGCGGGCTTAGAGTTTAGCACGAAACGGAGCTACAGCGTTGTGATTGACAGGTGGATGTCATGATATTACTGGTGGAAATCGGTACTAGTTTACATAAGCACATCATATTTTGTTTTACAGGAAGAAAACATGATTGGACTTTGATCGATTTTGATATAAAAATACAAAGAAATTAATTTGTAATTTCTTTGGCACACTGTAAATAATTTTCCTGTTAAAAAAACAACTGACAGCAGGGTTGCCATTATGTTACTGTAAAATTAACATTCTTTTACTGTCACTAAAATGTACAGTTTGTACAGATGTACAGAGTTTTGATGACTTTTTACAGTGAGCTAATTTTATATATTATATAGCTGTTTTTTTCTTCTTCTACAGTATCTTACAGTTGACTGATTTGTTTTAAAACATTATTTAGTTTGTACTTTGACATACATTTTAATAAACATATTTTTTGTAATATGCAATATATAAATTATAACGTGAGACACCTTCTTATTGCATATTATTGGAGTGTAGTTTAACAGAGTCTCTTTTGTATTAACAGTAAGATGTTGTATTTAACAATAACAGGTTAATACTGTTGAAGTCCTGTTGTAAATTGACAGCAGTCATTTACAGTGTTGTTAAATAGGTGCACAATATGAGCAGGGCTGTGATGTAAAAGGGTTAAAAATGCATTTTTCATTTAATCTCGACTTTAATTTAGCTGTCCCTTACCGACCTTACGTGTATTATTGCTATTTACAAAAACCTTCTTATCTTTTTTACAAGCTATAATCTTAGTAATTTACGTTAATAATTAACTTAAATGTCAGATTTTTCATCCTCATCAGGTTCAAGGCCAGACTTTTATCAAGTGGCCACACGCTAACCACAAATATTAGACCTCAGTTCGTGAGTGAGGTTGGTTTTCTGTTACACAGGAATGAAAAGTTTACATTTTAAACCATTAGCTCCCAAATTAAATGACTGTTTACTTTACTATTAAGCCATTTGAGTGATGTCATTTATGCCTCATTCTCCCTTGCTTTTCTCCCTAACATAAATAATCAATAACAGTGAAAAAAGTGAAGAAACAAGCAAAGTTTGTGAGTCTGTGAAAGCTCACCTACTTTTTCTTTTTCGTCCGAGTCGAAATGGGTCAAAAATGTCGCTGTTTTTAAATGTCGCCACACATGATGGATTGCTGTTTCTTGTTCCCACGTGAAACCTCTCAGCAAACTGATAAATGGGTCAAGGCTGGCCATAGATGGCGTGTGTAACGCCGGGGGTCAATAACTTAAGATTGTTAACAACAGACACCTTAGAGCACTTTACATTCACATGGGACTGTTCTGATGTCACATGTCTGCCAGAAAAATGTCTTCTGTTGCAAGTTCATGAAATACATTTACATTATCGCAGTTACTTGTTTAAAGATATTATACATGTACAATTCTGCACTATAAGCTGGTAATTGTTAGATATTTGGGGAAATGCTTATTTGTTTTCTTGTCAGGGGAAGGTTGACACTAGGGTTGGGTATCGGCTGAGTACAACAGCGTTTTTGGGCGATTTTTGTCATTTTATTTTCGTGGAGATAGGTCTGACTATGCAGGACTACTCAGCGACAGACTCTCGTTCAGCGAGCTAACTCAGGAGCACAAAGAGTCCAGCGACGGCAGAGAGAGAAACAGCATTTAGAGCCAGAATATCTTCACATCCTACTCTGTGTATTAAGGATGTATTTCGACCAAACCAGAGTTACTGATTGTTGGAAGAGTGGAAAGACTCAGACTGGTTTGGTTAGTTATATTTAGCTTCTGTCCAGTTTGAATGAAGTGTGTTTTACGAGTAAACAAAGCTCGTCTTAGTTCGATGAAAGAGAGAAACTTCCGATTGTATTTTTCTGTTTAAGTGTAAGAATATTTCCTTTCTTGACATTTTGTGAGTTTAGTTAGTTTAGGCTATTTATAAGACAAAAAAAAAAGCTAAGAGAGCTTATGAAACGCATGCACTGCTCTCGCACAATGCATCCTGGTACATGTAGGCTCCGTGAGCAGGAGGGATCAGTTTTCTCTCAACAATGATTGGACATCCACGTAAAAAGTGTCTAAACTTCCCTTTAAGTCTACTAAGACGAGGCTACTGTGATCTGAGACATCCAGGACATATCCTGTAGAAAACAAAACAAAAGCCCACTCACCCCCGCTGAGGATGATGACAGCCAGAAACAGCGCCATGTCACTGTCGTCCAGCTCCAGCACGTTGAACTTGACTGAGAACTCAAACTTCGGTTCCAACATTTGACAGAAGGGTTTCCTGAGACTCTTGAGGAACTCCCGCGTCATGAAGATCTGTCCGTAGGAGATCAGGGTCCCGTCTTTGTTCATCAGCGGCGCCATCATGATGATCAACACCTCGATCACGCCGTACTTCAACAAAGTAACCTGGGAGAAGGGTCAAAGGGCAGCTGGTAAGTGACGGTTTTCCAGTGTTTACAGCTCAGGGATGGTGTGTACGGATTTGACGGATGCCTCTCACCTGATCATTGAGATCCAGATCGATGAAACCGGGGATGCTCTTGGCGAACTCTGTCACTTCTCTGACTGCTTCGGCCGAACGTGATTGACAGCTGTGGAAGAAACGCAGCTCCAAAGCGTCTGACGGCGCCTGTCCGCTGATTCCCAAAAAGCCGTACTCTGACCCCGAGTGGGCTCCTGTGAAACCTGAAATAGATGAGATGTGCACAGAAAAAAACATAAGTCCCTGATAAGGTGGTTCAGATTCAGGATTACAAGAAAAACTAGACCAGTGTTTATATATCTTTAGTGCAAAGAGCACTAAAAGAGTTTTAAAGCCAATTCATTAAGGAAGGTAACACTGTGGTGAGACACCAATTTAATTAATTATTATTATTAATTATCAGGTTATCATCATCATGACGACCTTTATTTAGACCTCAGAGGTAAAGTTGAGGGCCAGGCCCTCATTTTCAATGTAGCCGAGATAACAAGAGCAATAAAAAACACACAAACACAGAATATCAGGACAATTAAAGCAACAATAAAAGCAAAATAGTATGCAAGTAAAATATCTAGAATAAAATCAAGCACATGATAAGATTAAAACATTTACAACATTTTAAATCAATGATCTAAACTCCCCACAGGTTGGTAGAGAAGCCATTTCAAGTGATTGCTGAAACTTATTCCACATATTGATTGATAAATACACAATGATAGGACATAAAACAATAGAATACTGCAGGAATAAGTCCCAAAACCTCGAAATGAATTAACATTTTAGCACGTCCGGTTCGTCCGGTTCGTTTAGGGCTGTCCTTGATTAAAGAAATTCTTAGTCGACTAATCGATTAGTTGATTTAATTGACAAATCTGTAACACTGAGTTTCTCCACAAAGAATGATGCAAAGAACCACTTTAATTCTTGTGTTTACCAGAGATGTGCTCATAGGTTTCTTGGAAATAAGTCATTCAGCATGAAATGACGAATCGACTAAAGAAATCTTAGTCGACTAAGATCAAAACGAATGATTAGTCAACTAATCGGCGAAGAGAGGGCAGCCCTCGAAATGAGTAGTTGATTAATCGATTAGTTGATTGACATTTTTCATGTAAAAATTGATGGTTTTGAGAGAATAGTTTGCTTTTCTGCCTTACTTTATAGAAAAATGTATATCTTTGTTTGTTTTTCTACTGTTTCTACTGTTACAAAATAAAACATTTCATGACTTCAAATTGGGCTCTAGAATATTTTTCTCTGTTTTCTGATGTTTCTGCAGACCAAATGATTAAATCAAGAAAAAGCACCACTTTAAATCTTGTGTTTACCAGAAATGTGCTCATAGGTTTCTTAGAAATAAGTCATTCAGTATGAAAGAAGCATAAAAACTGACTAATGGACTGAAGAAATCTTAGTCGACTAAGACCAAAACGACCGATTAGTCGACTAAGAGGGGGCAGCCCTGCTAACGCCTTTTTCTTCTGGTGATTGCATTTACACTTAAAAAATCCTAAAAGTGGTCTTCATTTGTGCAGATTGTCTTACTGAACAAAATGTGTAAGTATCGTAAACTTGTGTTCGTCACAGAGCTTATTTTCTGCAAAATCCAATGGAAAAATCCCATAGGCTTTGTGTAGAGAGAACCAGGGTGATGCTAAATTCTGGGTTGGCCTACAAAAATCCATCCTCCCTGCACCACTCTATACAAAAACAGACTTGATAACATCAAGAGTATTTTGTATTTCTAACCTCCAAGTCCGGCTGTTAGGGCGGATGTCTGCTGCTGGTGCTCCGGGATGGGTATCTGCGTACAATTAATAAACTGCTCTCCTTCCATTAGAGACTTCATGTCATGGATGACAAAAGGCTGCAGGTAGAGAAGAAAGAATATGGAAGGAGAGAGATTTGTGGAAGAAAGAGCAGGGAGAAAAGAACAGGGGAAGAAAAGAAAAAAAAAGGAACAGCGTCAGCTCCTCATACAGCAGGTCTTCTGAGGACACGTGAGCTGCAGATGTAATCACATATACTGCGTACGCACTTTGGTAATGGCTCGTTCATCAGACCTGCAAAAGCAAACAGCGCACATCTCATATGTCTGATGGACAAAGTAAATAAATCTCAGCTGCAGGCTGAGGCAGACAAAAACACCATTTCCAGGTAAATGAAGCATAACTAAGTTAAAGTCGCTCTTACTTTTTGTTAAAACTCTGGCAAAAGGCGTGCACCCGCCTGAGTGATGAATGGCTCCATTCATGTACTTAAATCTTCCTTTTTTTCATAGCGGGGAGATGAATAATGAGGGAATTACAGCAAACAATTCTCACAAAACGTTACGAAATGAATAATCATTTGTTATGTGGGTGAATGAAGTAGATGTGTATATGCCGCTGCCTGTGCAGGAATCTGTTAGTTTACAGGACATGGCAGCGTTTGTATGGAAGTTCAAGGCTGCTGATTTTTAAATAAAATCATTTAAAACACGACTATGTAACTTTTGAAAGAAGAAATAACACATTAGAGGAGACCCCGGCTGGAGGAAGTCCCTCCTTCCTTTCCACGTGGTTCTCAAAGTCCCGTCGCTGTAGCCGGGGCGCGGCGATCACAAGTCGATTGTGATTGGTTTAAAGAAATAGTAGCGAGCGACGGAGAGCGAGCTGTACCCAGCATGCTGTTAATAGGGGGTTACACTACACAGTATGTATATAACACACCATACATAGATAGAGGCAGACAGACAGACAGACAGACCAGTGTGAGCTCACGGAAATACGTGAAATGAATTATGTGGTGGGGTCGCATACTGTGTAAAAATGATGTGGTGCCACCACAAGAACAATGTAAAGTAATTTTCATATTCCATAAGTGTCCTGACGTACTGTAAATTATAAGGGATTTAATCCAACCCATGATGTTTTTTTCTAAACCTACCGATGTGTTTTCTGTGCCTAAACTGAAACTCACAGAAATGTAGATGTTTTTTTTCCTTTTTTTTCTCGACCTACTTCAACTCAGGGAAGCGCAGATGTTTATTCTAAACCTGCCGATGTGTTTTCTGGGCCTAAACCTACTGAAACTCACAGAAATGTAGATGTTTTTTTTTCCTAAACTCGTGGTGGAACGTCATTTGAACACGATATGTGACCCCACCACGTAATTCGGTGTTAAGAGGTCGTGGTTATTTCACAGATTTCTGTGGGATCAGGTTGGACGGACAGACGACAGACAGACTCCGTCTGTGTTGCTACGTGTGCGGTCCATCACAGTTATCCACCTTGTTGTCTAATTCACTGTACAAAGTGTTCTCTGTCAAACTAATTTAGCAAAAACTGTGTAATTACTGAATGTGTGATATTCTTACGTATTCTTGCATCACCTCTGATGGTGCCCCACGTGTTAAAAAATGTAAATATTCTACAAAAGATAAAATCATTGACTCCTGATTTGTTTCAGGAGGTTTCGCTGTGGTTGAGTAAATAAACCGAGACTTCCTGCAGATAATTCAGAGCTGTTTTGCTGCGATCGCTGTAATGAAGAGTCACAACAACCAGACCAGCGAGAGGAGCCGCGGCCTTGAACTCATCTGACAGAGAAGCAACAGAAAAGGAAAAGACTCTGCTGCTGATCGTACAGTTGGTGCTCAGTTATAGAGCCAATAATGATAATAATAATAATAATAATAATAATAATAATAATAATAATAATAATAATAACAACAATGACAGTAATAATTATAATTACTGAGGGCAAGAGCTGTAATTTGTGCATTTTGATTCATTTGCACCTTCATTTTCATTATTCACTGCACGCGATTCACAGCTATAATTTAATTAAATATAAATATATTTTTTAAATGCTTGATCCATCAAACTGTCAAAAGCTACATTTACTCAAGTACTGTACTTTAGTACAATGTTTGAGGTACTTTGTACAATTTTATGCTACTTTATACTTCTACTCCACTACATTTCAAATATTGTGCTTTTTACTTCACTACATTTATTTGACTACTTCAGTTACTAGTTACTTTTTACATATAAAAACACATGTTTATGTATGATGCAGCACTATACTACGAATCTACCCAGTAGTATACAAAGTATCTAAAATGGGCTCCACATTGATGAATTACAACATTAAAATGCTCTTAGATGTATTTGTTAGTGATAAAAACAGAATATATATATATATATATATATATATATATATATAACATTCGATAATAACATACAACTTTCTGCATAATGAGTAGGCTACTTTCATTTTTCATACTTGTGCTGATAATACTTCTGTACTTTTACTTAAGTAGCATTTTGAATTCAGGACTTTTACATGTAATGGAGTATTTTTAGACGATGGTATTTATACTTTTACTTAAGTAAAGGATCTGAGTACTTCTGGGTTTAACTGATGAAGATCACGTTTTTCTTTCAGTAATAAAGAGTTATCAAAACAAATTGAAAATATTTGCAAAGAAAGATGATACTTCTCTGATTTATTTTTCTTGTTTACCTTATCTCAACTATTAGCCTTTAATAACCGTATCATGTCAGTCGTTCTGAG
The DNA here is from genome assembly GCA_028570985.1 of Heterobranchus longifilis. NCBI lineage: Eukaryota > Metazoa > Chordata > Actinopteri > Siluriformes > Clariidae > Heterobranchus > Heterobranchus longifilis. The sequence goes on from JAOVVB010203929.1 coordinate 9,598, forward strand.
ATGAGCCGTTACCACAAACGCACTGAGGATGATTATTAAACATTCACCACAGTTTTCTTTTGTCTGCCAATTGTAATTCAGCTGATGTGGATTTTCTGATTATGTCTCTTTTGAATACTGAGATTCAATATCTCAAAACCGTACATACAAAAACACAGAAAAAGATCAAATCTCACATTTTCATGCTTTTGGCCACCACATTTTTCCTCCAGTCCACTTGTATAAATGACCACATGTCTTAATAAATTAGTTTGACTTGTTGAGTAGGAATGCTGAAGCCATTACTGCGCAGTATATATCCTGTTGCATAGCTTGACCACTGAAATCTGAGGTGTTTTCAAACAGCCGAGACATGTAGAAACCAGTCAATCCACTTTTCCTGTTCGAGCAGAAATAATAGCCTGAGAAGACCTCCGCTGAATTAAACTGAGCGTGGCCAAAAAAAAGTTAACACATGCAGTGAGTTGAAAAGTTTGAACTACTTCTAAACTCCTTCACTTCAAACTTGTATTGTTTATCATTATGTTTCCCAGAAAAACGGCTTGTTTCATTAAAAACTGAAAACTGTGGTAATTCTCTGATATAATGTACAAGTGAAGATACATTTTTCATAGTCAAGAAGACTATTTATGTCATATATTAGAATTTCGGTAAAATATGAGATTGCGTACATTTTTGTCTGTTTTTTTATCATCATGACTGATTATGTTTAAAGATGGGGTCATTTTTTTTTGGCGTCATCGAGCAAAGATTCCATAATAACCTTTTGCAATATCATACTTCATGTGATCTGAGAGAAAACTAGACTTCAGCACCTACTCTTGGTCCTGTTTTTAGAAAATCTAGCATGTGATGGGAAAGTCACAGGTCATTTCAGAGAGAGGCCGTTCCTTTTGGCTGTTCTACAAATGCAGGTGTGCGTGCACGTCCCTTCAGATGGTGAAAACCTGATTCAATGGCGGAAAATCCTGCAGAAAATGTTGCTATTCTAGTATTGGCGACAACTGCCTACACTGCTTCCCAAAAAAGGAAGAGCGACTTATCAAAAAGAGAGTCAAAAGGAGAGTCTAAAAGAGAGCCTGACAGTAAACACAGTAAAAGTGTCCATAGGGAGCTGAAGGGATGACGCAAAGCGAAGCTAGTGTCGCCATGGTTTCTCTCATCAAAAAGCCTATGGGATTTTTGCATTGGATTTTGGATCATTGCAGAAAATAAGCTCTGTGGCGAACACAAGT